>APFE030980755.1:53198-100251 GCA_000404065.3 Pinus taeda
ATTCATTAGGCATATTTAATTTCAAAAGTAGAAAATTCCATTACATGATAGTTTTCATTCAATCATAAAAACAAAAACAAAATTTTCCAACACCAACCCACCCACCCATTTGATCACATGGTGCAGTAAGATCCATATCACCATTCATTTTTGCAGGTAGAAGAAGAAGATGGTGAAGAATGTAGAAGAAATTGATGGCGATGATGACATTGAGAAAGATCTTATCGGATTTCCCATTTAAGATACTAATGGAAGTGTGCACATGAAGAACATCCCTCCATCTTTTCTTCCAAAATTTCATGGTCTAAGGTCAGACGATCCGAAAACCTTTATCTTTGAATTTGATATTGATTGTAGATCTTATGTTTACTTATTAAAAACTCAAAAACTGAGATTGTTTCCCACAAATTTGAAGGAAAGAGCTCTTAAATGTTTCATGAGTTTAGGGACTAATTCAATAAGATCATGGAATGATATTCAAAATATATTTATAGAAAACTATAAAGATCATGATCTAAAAGGACAAATCTTTAGCATGAATCAAAGAGAAGATGAGAGTCTAGACGATCTAATAGGGAGGTTCATGTATAATGTTAAGAGGGGAAAACTACATCATTCAGGATCTGAACCACTAAAAGCCCTCTTACTTAGAACAATTAGGGATGAATGGATTGATCTCCTTAACCTCATGAGTAGAGGTGATGTATATCAATTACCATTTAAGGAAATTTGTGAAACACGCAAACACATATCAAGAGGAAAAGCAAGAGTAGGTAAATTAGCGTCAAGATCGGTAAGTCTAGCTAAACTTGGAAATTTGTTTGATGGTTTTAAAACAAAAATTATTAGCTATCTAACAAAACAAGTAGAAATGTTAAGAATGCAAGATGAAGGAAACGAAAATTTGATATTTGTGTTGCAAAATCACAGGATGTTAAACATTGTCCATGATTACCAAGGTTGAAGGAAGTTCACCAAGAGAACAATGGAGCAAGTCAATTTCCAATGCAACAATGTTATGTAGCTCCAAGAGGACCATGGCAGCCTATTCAGCCTGATATGATACAGGAGCCTAATTCACAATTTCAATCTTATGCACATCCACCTCAAAGTAATTTGAACACACATTTTCCTTGGCAACATTGGCCATCTCAACCCCAAAGCCAATCTTGGCAACAAGTTTGGTAAGGAACTTATGGGATCCATCCACAATATTTTCCTCAATATCCTCCATACCAAACTCCATGTTATCCTTACTATTCACCTCCATCACAACGACAACCCCATCCACATCCATCTCAAATATACAATCCCGCTCAACTACTTGTACCACCATTTCCAAACCCACACATTGAAGTAGCTCAGCCCACTTACAATGCTAAGGTACAACACTCCAAAACAACTCGTCTTGAGCTCAATGGTATTCACTATAGCTCAAGAAGAGTATTGCAAAAAAGATATTATATTGATATCATTGAAGGACCACAATCAGAAGAAGAAGACTCGAAAAAGAAGATCAAAGAACCATGGGTTGCATTTGATGAACAATAGATAGAAAAATCATAGAGTGAAAAAGCTCCCCCGTGGTTACCATCAAATCCTTCATGTATTCAAGAGATCAATCATCAAAAAGAGGAAGATTTGAAGGCCATGGTAGAAGAAGATATGAAGAATGATCCAGATCAGCAAAAGGACCAAGGACAACACAACTATATTGAAATATGGTTCCAGATAGTCACTAAGTTGTAGCATTACTCTCTTCCTCAACTATGCTTGAAATTTTCAAAGTCAAACCATCTGGTCTCTAAAATCCAAGTACATGTCAAAGCATACATTTCAATCCTCCGCATCATTTTGTCTATCATCTTATGACTCCATTGGAAGTATTCTTATACTTGAAAGTGATTTTGCTTTCAAAGTAGGGTAGGGTAAAAAAAAAAATGAAAAATAAGAGGAAAAAAAAAAAAGAATCTAAGGTGAAAACCTCCTTGGAGGCACCTTAGATGGGCTCATTGATTGAAAACCTCCATGAGGCAGTCAATGGGTTGGAAAAAAAGAAAAAAAAAGAAAGAAAGAAAAGATCCTAGGTGAAAACCTCTTTTGAGGAGCCTAGGCAAACCTACTAGTTGAAAACCTCATTGAGGTGACTAGTAGTCCTAGAAGAAAAAAAAAATAAAAAAAAAATAAAAGAATCATTTCTCCATGCATGCATGTACTCTCCAACATCTGCAAGTAACAAGAACAAGTTGGTACCAAAAGGAAAATTCATCAAGCCTAGTCAAAAGAAGTCAAATTTTGACTTTCTCCTACTTCGCTCAAATGCTCCAACAAGGCCAAGGCCATGCCAATCCATCACCCTCATCTATTTTCACCATCCACCCATCATTCTCAAGCTTCTACCACTCATTTTCCTTATTGTCCTAAAAACTAAAGGATGCTTTGTTTTACTATAGGATATAAAAATGCATAGAGAAGAAATTTGTGTTTGCCATAACTTGAAAACCATGCATCTATTTGCCAAGCTGTTTCAGGGGGAGATGCATATGGATGATGGTAATATGCTCAAGAAATTTTAGCAAATTCTAGTGCACGGTTTGCAAGATATTGGCCTCCATCACCTTCCGCTATTTTTGCATTTTCTCAATACCTGTGCATCCATTTAAAAAGTTGCTTCATTGGGAGATGCATATGGATGATGGTAACATGCCCAAGCAATTTCAACAAATTCTAGTGCGCAGTTTCTAAGAAATCAGCCTCCATCACCTTCATTCATTTTTTGTTTTTCTCGATATTTGTGCATTCATTGAACAAAATTTTTCAATGGGGAGGTTCATAATTATGATGGCAACATGCTCAAGAAGTTTCAGCACAATCCAGTCTACCGTTTGGGAGATATGGACAAAACAAGTCGTTGTCCTGTAAACCTACACGATATAGAACAACACCTAAGGATTGGCAATGAGCAGTTTTAAAGGAGATCCAGAGCTTAACAGAAACATCAATATCATCACCATCACCATCCAACACCTGCACATCAACGTCAACTCAACAACAGCATGTATGTCTCTCCAACAACCATTAGGTAGGTAGAGGTATGCAATATTCTTGACCTCTTCTCTTGAGCATATTATAGTTAGAAATTTGTTGTCAATGCATGAGAGATGGGGTTTTATAAGTTAAGGATGGATCAGTAGTCTCAGCCGCCTTCAACGAGTTGATTGCAATTCACTCCTTCACTCATGCAATGTAGAAAATTCAAATTATGAAGGGTGATGATTTCAAGGAATGAGGACAGCAGTTAAAAGAAGAAATTTTTGTAAAGGCCAAGGTCACCACAACACTCCAAACCCTCCATCCACTTCATATTCACTATATATTCATCATTCATCCATCCCATTTCATTCTTGAAAAAAAACAAAAAAACAAAAAAACAAAAGAGAGCATCCTCTCCATTTTCATGAAATTTCTATTTGCAGGTCAGCAAGAAGGACGGCCAAAGAGAAAAGGAGGATCAGAAAGAGACCCTGTCACTCACATTTTTATTTTACCACTTATTACCATTCATTCCTCCACCATTTTTGTCATTTTTTCCACTCCTTTACTTTAGTTTACAAAGGGACTGTGTTTTTTACAAGATGATCATGTAGGCATTACAGTGACCCAGAAATCCTACAGAAGGCAGTCCTAAGGAAAATAAATGACTTTTCCAAATGGCAAAACAAGGTAGCAGAAGGTTGATAAGTTTGTGGAAGACCTTGCCAAACTAAAAAAATATTCAAGAACCCATCTTGAATAAGGGAAAGAAAGGAAGTTGATGGTCTCGAGAAACTATGATTTTTCTTTGAACGAATATGTTTTTGGGGTTGTCCTTACAGAACTTGTAGCCAATATTCTTAATGCACAAGAAAGAGGCCACCAAGGCCATCAATGAGGCACAATGAGGTCACAAAGTTGCTCAGAGGATGAGCAACACTTTTCGCAGGGGGTATGATGGGCCTCTAAATTAGACATAAATTAAGGCCCATGCCTCTAAATTAAAACATAAATTAAGGCCTATGACCATCTTTCAGCACATTAAACCTATCTTTTTGCATTAGATAATTTATTTTTAACTTTAATATCTTCATTAGGAAGGTTTTATGAATAATTGAATATTTGTGCCTAATATTATTTATTTTTGTGGAATATTATGAGAATATTTGACAGATTATAAAGAGTTGGAGGAGGAGATAATTTAGGGACTTGTTCCCTACTACTGGAGGATCAGTAACAAATAATAAGTCAACAAGATATTATGGAATTATGGCACAAATTGTGGAACTCCAATGATTGAGAAAATCTAGGACTGTGTTCCACTAATCAAGGGAGCAGATCCACTAATCAAGGGATTTTGGTGGGGAAAGCTTCCTCCATTTATGGGGAATAATTCTTAATCATTTGGTATAAGTACCAAGTTGAATTCACCTCTAGGAAATGATTGAGAAAATCTAGAAATGTGTTCCCTGCCATTTAATGCAAATTCCTAGTATTGGGGACTAGATCCACTAATCAAGGGATTTTGGTGGGGAAATGTTCCTCCATTCATGGGGAATGATTCCTAATCATTTTTTATAACTACCAAGTCGAATTTTCCTCTAGGGATATATTTTCATTAGTATTATTGTGGAAAGAGCTTGTATTTTTGCAGCTCCATTGTATTTTCTTGCAGGGATGTAATTCTATGGATGAAAATAATGAAGATTAGTGTCATATTTAGCTTCTAAATCTTTTTATCCTCCATAGGTATCTAAGTTTCCTTGGGCTTGGTCATCCTAGGAACCTCAGAGCCCTTTTGTATCATTTTCTTTCCTTCTTTTCATTGTTTATTCACATGCATCTCTTGTTTTTATTTCTTTCTATTTCCACATCTAGAATTAATGATTTCTTTTTGTAGGATTGAGTTAAATGGTTCATGTAAGTTCTTTTGCAGGATAACAAGAATTATTTCATCCTTCGAAAGGCTTTGGAAGTTCATAGGAATCATTTAGTTTCTTGGATCAATCTTCTTATTCCGAAATCTAGATTGTTGGACCTCCTTTTTAGCAAAAAACAATAAAATGTATTCTACTTTTTAGATCATGCTAATGAGCTTCAATGGAATTGATTCCACTTGAATTAGATAATAAAAAAAAAAATATCTAGTTCATAAAAAAAATTACCCCATTTCATTTGCACTTGATTTGGTTAGGTATTCTTTAGATTTACTAGCTCACTAATTCTCGAATTTCTAGACTTTTGACCAGTAATGTTCTTTTTTTTTGCATGGGTTAATAGAGGTCTTTTTGAGTGATTCCACCTAGAATAGGGACCTAAGACATCCTAGTTAATAATAATTAAATAAAAATTCCCATCCAATTTGGATTTGATTTTCTTGGTCACTAAACCCTCACCAATTTCATCATTTCACAAGGAGACTTCTCCAAGCCTTCTGAGCAAATCCATCCATCTCCCAACTTTGGTTTTGAGTTTTGAGTGATCCTAGGCATTTTCTCACTCCATTCCACCCATCTAACACCTTCCCTAAGCCTTCCATCATGTCCAACACCTCACATTTTTCTCTTGGTTGTATCATGTAGATTCATTGTAATTCCTATAGGATCATCCTGTAGGTTTCTAGTACATCTTGTAGGCTTTCCTAAAATGGCCTATTTTGAGGCCGAATTGATGGAAAACCTCTAGGAAGTCACCAAAATCCTCCCAAGGGTCTCCCACACCATCCAACCATCTCCTAACCCTTCCATCCAACCTCCAACATCCTTAATTCACCTGTCACATCACCAAAAGAAATTAGTTTGCATACTTCATTTTGCATGAAAAGACAAAAAGACAAAAATAGATTTATTCCAGTTCCTTTACTTGCACATTAGTAATGTTTAATGCTTCTTATTTCCATGCTTAGATAATAGCATTTGGTTCATGATAATTTAGCATTATTGCAAAGCATAGTTTCTTGGCAGTTAATTAGGAACTGGTGTGATTTAGCATTGAACTTCGTCTCTTTCCTTGTACTTTATTTCTTGCACTAGGTTAAGGTTCCATTTCGAACATTTCATTTTCTGCAATTAGTTTAGGATTTGACTTCAGTACATGCACTCCATTACATCATGACAACAAAGGAAGGACACATTGTATGTTGCACATATAGTGCTGACACCTCGTAAGTTTGTACGAACCTCGGGTTGATAATTAAAGTCGGCAGCCTTGGGAGTTGAAACATTCTTGTTGCAATACTTAGGTGCATCACTTTTTAGTGTCGTTGCCAAGGAGGTATCAAAGTATGCATTTTTTTCTTCCCTAATTGATTCATTTCTATTTAATTTTTGCAAAAACAAAAAGAATATTTTCATTAGACATATTTAATTTCAAAAGTAGAAAATTGCATTGCATTATAGTTTTCATTCAATCATAAAAACAAAAACAAAATTCTCCAACACCAATCCACCCCCCCATTTGATCACATGGTGCAGTAAGATCCATAGCACCATTGACTTTTGCAGGTAGAAGAAGAATATGATGAAGAACGCAGAAGAAATTGATGGCAATGATAATAATGAAGAAGATCTTATCGGAATTCCCATTCAAAATACCGATAGAAGTGTGCACATGAAGAACATCCCTCCATCTTTTCTTTCAAAATTTCATGGTCTAAGGTCAGAGGATCTGAAAACCTTTCTCTTTGAATTTGATATTGATTGTAAATCTTATGGTTACTTATTAAAAACTCAAAAACTAAGATCATTTCTGGTAACTTTGAAGAAAAGAGCTCTTAAATGGTTCATGAGTTTAGGGACTAATTCAATAAGATCATGGAATGATATGCAAAATGTATTTATAGAAAAATATAAAGATCATGATCTAAAAGAAAAAATCTTTAGAATGAAACAAAGAGAAGCTAAGAGTCTAGAGGATCTAATATAGAGGTTCATGTATAATGTTAAAAGGGGAAAACTACATCATTTAGGATCCGACACAATAAAAATCCTCTTACTTAGAACAATTAGGGATGAATGGATTGATCTTATTAATATCATGAGTAGAGGTGATGTATATTAATTATCATTTGAGGAAATTTGTGAAACATGCAAACACATCTAAAGAGGAAAAGCAAGAGTAGGTAAATTAAAATCAAGATCGGTAAGTCAAGCTAAACTTGGAAATTTGTTGGATGGTTTTAAAATAAAAATTCTTAGCAATCTAGCAAAACAAGTAGAAATGTTAAGAATGCAAGATGAAGGAAACGAAAATGTTGGTATTGATGTTGCAAAATCACAGGATGTCAAACATTGTCCATCATTACCAAGGTTGAAGGAATTTCACCAAGTGAACAATGGAGTAAGTCAACTGTCAATGCAATAATGTTATGTAGCTCGAAGAGGACCATGCGAGCCTATTTTGCCTGATATGATGCAAGAGCCCAATTCACAATTTCAAGCTTATGCACATCCACCTCAAATTACTTGGAACACGCCTTTTCCTTGGTAACATTAGCCATCTCAACCCCAAAACCAATCTTGGCAACAAGTTTGGGAATGAACTTATGGGAGCCATCCAAAATATCCTCAATATTTTCCTCAATATCCTCCATACAAAACTCCATGTTATCCTTACCATTCACCTCCATCACAACCACAACCCCATCCACATCCATCTCAAATATACACTCTCACTCAACTACCTGTACCACCATTTCCAAACCCACACATTGAAGTAGCTCAGCCCACTTACAATGCTGAGATACAACACTGCCAAACAACTCCTCTTGAGCTCAATGGTATTCACTATAGCTCAGGAAGAGTATTGCAAAAAAGATATTATATTGATATCATTGAAGGACCACATCTAGAAGAAAAAGACTCAAAAAAGAAGATCAAAGAACCATGGGCTGCATTTGGTGAAGAGCAGACAACAAAATCATAGAATGATAAAACTCCTTCATGGTTACCATCAAATCCTCCATGCATTCAAGAGATCAATTAGCAAAAAGAGGAATATTTGAAGGTCATGGTAGAAGAAGACATGAAGAATGATCTAGATCAACAAAAGGACCAAGGACATAAAAACTCTATTGAAATATGGTTCTAGACAGTGGCTAAGTTGCAGCATCACTCTCTTCCTCAACTATGCTTGATCTTTTCAAAGTCAAATAATTTGGTCTCTGAAATTCAAGTACATGTCAAAGCATACATTTCAATCTTCCACATCATTTTGTCTGTCATCTTGATGTGCACATGGCTCCATTGGAAGTATTCTTATACTTGAAAGTGATTTTGTTTTTCAAAGTAGGGTGGGGTAAAAAAAAATAAAAAATAAGAGGAAAAAAAAAATCTAAGGTGAAAACCTCCTTGGAGACACCTCAGATGTGCTCATTGATTGAAAACCTCCATCAGGCAGCCAATGGGTTGGAAAAAACAAAAAAAGATCCTAAGTGAAAACCTCCTTTGAGGCACCTAGACAAACCTACTAGTTGAAAACCTCATTAAGGTGGTTAGTAGGCCTAGAATAAGAAAAGAGAAAAAATAAAATAATCCTTTCTCCATGCATGCATGTACTCTCCAACATCTACAAGCAACAAGAACAAGTTGGTACCAAAAGAAAAACTGGTCAAGCCTAGTCAAAAGAAGTCAAATTTTGACTTTCTCCTACTTCGCTCAAATGCTCCAACAAAGCAAAGGTGTTATAGAAGTATTTGGGCACTGCAACTCCAATCACATATGTCCATAAACCAAGGGCTTCTAAGTACCTAAAATTGTTGTTTCATACCCTAAAGGAGCAAGGTCAACAGATTACATCATCTCCCATAAGTTCTCCATGAAAAACTACTCAGAACTAGTCAAAAATGTACCATACAGACTGCTCAGTGCTAAGGGTGCGATGCATCTCACCTGCCACATGCAAAAAGTGTGATGCATACTAGAAATCCCTTTTGTAGGGCGCGATGAGGGAGAGTAGACAAATGGCAGAGACAGTTTGCAAGGTGGATGATCATGGAATCTTCCAGAAACTTCTCCTGTGACACTTGCCTCTCTGAATTCACCTAGGGATGAGTAAGAGATCACGAAATCTCCAAGTGGAATTGAGAACTATCAGAGAAATGAAACTAATCAAAATCCCAGAAGCTGACTCACCCACCTACAAACATCTATATATGGATCCCTCATCCCAGAGATCCAGAGGCTAGAATCTTGTATTTTTTAAGGAAGTGTTGTTGGTTTCTTTGTGGAACCTCATAGTGTTGGGTGATCTAAGCTTTTCATGAGGTGAAGAAGGGCTTTCATGCTGGGAGGACGACATTGGGTTAAAGAAATGGGTTGTAATCCTCTCTTCTACTCTTTCTATCAATAAAGATATTTGAGTTTTCCTCCACATTCTTGTATGTTTGAGTTGATATATGCATTTGTGTGGTCAATATATATCTGGTCCTATATTGTTTATGATTGTAGATCTTTGTTGCTTTGATTGGTATATGTGCCTTTGACTTAAAGGTGCTCTTTGAAAATGATACAAGCGAGGAAGGAGCCGGAAAAGATCGTCATAAGTGGAGAGGAAACAAGCAAGGAGCCAAACGAACGACTGAGGTTGGTGCTCTCTGCTTCTTCTCTCATCTACTTCTCATAAAGGAAAATGCAAGTAACTTTAGTTTGTTTGTTTCTAAGATAGCTACCCGTCTTAGTGGGACTAGCAGCTCTAAATGGACACTAGATTTCCCAATAACAAAATGGCGACTCCACTGGGGAGTGAATAGCTTGTTTGCTTGTTTAAATTTGTTTGTTTTATAGACTATAGACAGAGCCTAAAGCCAAGCCAGCTAGCCTTCGAACTGCTTTTGCTATGCAACTGCAAAGTAGATCAATGCTGCTTCAATCCATCTCCAGGTTTTGTTTATAAAGTGAACAATTTATTTGAAAACATCCTAATTGCCCTGGTGGTGGCTCAAGTAACCTCATTAGGTCAGCCCCTATGATTTGCATTTACTGACTATCATTAGCTCGGCCTAAATCCCTGAACTAAGTTTCAAACTATGAACAAAAACCAAGTTAAATTCTCGTCCCTGGACCATCGCACTGTCTCCTTTAGGCAATCTGTATGCATTGCACCTCCCATGTGCAGTAGGTGAGTTGCATCCCTGTTTCCTTGTGTTACAGGTGCAATTATCATATAAGACTATTTCTGCCTTCAGATTTTGGTTTTTCTTCACCCTCTTCAGCTTTATTCAAGAGTTTTGCTATCTGTGATCAGTATACCACTGTTGAAACTCCATTCCTTTGCATTATTCAGCCTCCATTGTACAAAGAATTATGAATGTATTTATGTATTTTTCGCCATTTACAGTTCTCATTTACAAAAAATTAGCTTCATCGAACTATCGTCTTTTGATTTGGAAGTGTGGCAAGTGTTGTTTTCAGTCAAAGAAAAGAATCCTACTATTCTTGATGGTCGATTACACTATTACTCTTGTATTTGGTTTGATTTAATAGTATTTCAAGTGTCGAAAGCAGTTTTCAATTCAAAATCGCAAAGTGTCGTCCTTGTCTTCGTTTCGTATTTTGAAGAGAAAATTGTTAGTATTGTCGCTTTGAAAGAAAAGATAATTCAGATTTGTACTTAGCATTCTTTTGTCATTCACACATTAAGAAAGCGGAAAACAAATACATGCATGTGCATTTGCATTTAGACTGCTTGTTGATTTTGATTTAGGACAGTGCATCTAGTGTGTGCTCTCTGCTCTATGTTGAAAGAATCTCTCTTATCTTTCTTTAGTAGCTAGGATTTTCATTGCAAAAAGAAGATTAAATAATTGTTTATCATCTTAGATTGCATTTTTAGGAATTGTATATCTACATCACACGATGAACCTTAAAGGAAAACTTCTTAAGAAAGATCAACTGTAAAATAAATTCAATGAACATAAAAATTCTTTGGAACCTAACGCACAACATTTAGAAGTCTAGGCTAGAGATGTATTCCGGCGTTGTAAATCCTGATAACTATCACTTTCATCATAGGTTGGGTGATTCCTCCTCTTTGAGACAATAAGTACCAGTACAGACTTGTTCTCCCACGTACCATCGAGTATATATTAGGAGACCATAATAGGCTATATCCTTTATCCTTAGGAAGCTTTGTCTGCCGCCCTATCGATCGCAATGCACTGAACACAACATTCGGGAAGATTGACTGTCGTACCGTAAAAAGTATTCTGCAGTTTTGCGATTGGTTTGGTAATCCCTCTATCTAGATTTCTAGAGTAGTCTCTTTCATTCCTTTTCAAACTCCTTAAAATAAAAGGTCCATCTGAGCACTTGTCACTCCATGCTCATTAAAAATTGAAGGCGACTAGAGTCATCTTTAGCTTTTTCTCGACTCTTAAAAACTAAAAAAGCAAGTTGTGTTAAAGCGTCATAAAATTTATTTTAATTGGAATAGCGTCACTATTCCCTCATTTATCTTAGGTTGAGAAAATGGAGTCCATCAACCAAGGATTTCCCCTTGGGGGAAATCCTAGTCCTTTCTCCTCTTGGGGAGATGTTGGTGCACCTCATATGGCCACATTGTCCCTTCCAGGACTGACAACCGACTTGCCAGTATGGCTCTTCTTGACCTCTGTCGTTCAAAGAACCATGATTCCTGAGCAATCAAATCAGCAACTAGATGATACTAGAGTTACCCCCCAACCTTCTACTTCGTTTGTTTCTCCCTCTCCTTCTTCCTCTTCGCTTGGTGAAGCTGGTAAAACTAAAAACCAAGTAGCTGAGAAGAAGAAGAAAGGGAAGGAGAAGAAGAAGAAGGAGCCAAGGCAAAAAGGGGCAACCATACATCATCTAGCAAAAATCCGCACACTGCACTGTCCAAACCTAAATCTCCATGTGTCATTTGCAAAGGGGACCACTATCATGGAGATTGTCCTTGCATCCCATGGATCTTAAGGGACTAGTCTCCCTGGTTGCACAATCCAGTGTCCTCAACCTCTGACGATCATGTTGAAAATACACCATCAACTAGTGAAAACGAAGTCACTGGACAGAACGGAAAATATAAAACTCCTTGTAGACTGTGTGAAGGAGATTATGCCATCCACCATTGTCCCTTCCTAGACGAAGCTAAAAGAGTCTTGGATAACCGTCATGCTTCACCGCTACGGCTTCCTCTTGGATACAAGAAACTCTTGCCAAGTCCATCACTAGTTGAAAATATACCTAACACACCTTTGTGGTCGGTCAAAGCATCTACCATTGAAGATAAACCCTCTAAGTGCACGCCGGACCAAAGTCAACAGGTCGAGACGGCAGTCGACCCAGTCTTGTCTTCAAAAGGTCCATCTTCAAATGAAAAAGTCAACAAAGAGAATGAGAACGACACAGTTCAAATTATTTTCGTAAACTCAGACTCCAATGAACATGGGGGAAATCTACCAATTCCTTTACCACAGGAAGGAAGTTCGTCAGAGTCGTATTCGGCCATTTATTCGGTCCCACCTCCAAGCAACCTAGTCGTTCCTTCGACTTGAATCTACTAGGCAGACTCTGCCTACCATCTAATGTACCATTCCAAATCATAGTACAAGCTTACAGAATGGTCATCGTTGATACTATCATAGATGAAGGGGCTTATGTGAGTATCATTTCCTCAACTGCTTGGAAAGCGATTGGTTTGCCATCGCTTTTGCTTGAGATGCGAAATCTAACAGTGTTCGACAAAGGAACCTATTGACCGTTAGGGATCCTTCCAAATTTGCTTATAACTTTGAGAAGAAATACCATTTATCTGGACGTAATGGTAGTCCAAGGACCTTTAGATTACAATATACGCCTTGGGCATGACTACATTTATAGCATGGGAGCCATTGTCTCCTCACTCTTTCGAGTAATGTATTTTACGCATGAAGGCAGAGTGGTCCAGCTCATAGACCAGCTTACATTCCCCGACTCACACATAGCTAATAGTCAAATACTGTCCCTAACTAGTCTTTTCATGCAAGGAATGTCTCATCAATCTCCAGTCCATCCACCTGATGAGCGCAAGTGATTTGGTGATTGTGACTAAAACCGAGGGGGCACGCACCCTAGTCTGCTTAGACAGGAAAACTTTAGGTATAGGGTAGGTTTCCGTGGAGGATATATGACTAGTTTGACACACCCATCTGTTTAGGAAAATGAGATTAGACTGGAATAAGATTCCCTCGTCAAAGTTATGTGAGTGGAGACAATTGCGCCATTCACCTTTGTCTATTTCGATAGACATCGCCAAGGAAGTTTTTTGTCTGCGATGCAGATGGAAACTCTACTTCGCTATAATTGGGGGCATGCAAACCTTTTGTACATAAGTGAAAGCGACCAACATAACTCTAACTCCATAGTTTCAGCTAACTTCAACTGCTTAGGTTAGGTGATTGGTCGGATTGACCATTCACCTTTGCAGGGGCCAAATGGCACCGGCGAAGTAAAGGAAGAGTTTTCCTACCTAACCCCGGTAGTTAATTAACCCCTAGGACAGTAGTTGGTCATTCCTAGCTTACATGCAAAAGGCAGTGGAGCAAAGTTTCGAATGGTGCAAGCTCCCTAAAAAATGAACCTATCGATGAGACATCCTTATTATACGACTAGCATGAGTAGTTTTACGCAAAGTTCAAGCTCGTTAAAAATTAAACCTAAGCAATGAGCATATGTTCCACCAGACTTTAAGCTCATTAAAAAATAAACCCGCCTCTGGTAAATAACCATTGTGAACGCATTATCATCAACTTTTGAGCCTTGGTCATGTTCTTACCATCATCTCCACTCTATTTTTAGCCGATCATATGCCTCCATTTGATTGTTTACCCCTTTTGAGGAACAACTGCGACGAGTGATTCTGTTAGCCATCTTCTTTATACTGTCATGATTGAAAAGTTCCAAACCTTACCTGGAACTAGCTGCTACCCAAAAATATCACTCATTCCTCAAAAAATGAGTCTCCTTTAAGCTATTTTCATCTGACTTGTAAAATGTGAAAAGATTCTCGAGCAATTGGCCTCTCCAGCTCATTAAAGTGATCGGAAGTGCTATCCCTCCTCTAGATTTTAATATTTTTGGACCTGAGGGATCATTACACAAAAACATCGAGTGCTTGTCTTGTTTGGCTCGTTAAAACTATTGAAAATTCATCACTTTCGTATTATTTTATACTTTTTCAGACTTGAGGGATTATATGACGAAAAAGGATTGCTGGAGTTTCCTTTCCATCCCTTTTCAGACTCTCTAAAATTGAAAAAGGACCGAGTTATCTTTGTCATTAAACTCGTTAAAACAATAGCGAGAAACTTGTCCAAACAGACAAGAGCGAGTTTCACTGTCGCTAGGCTCATTAAAACATAGCGACGGGTTTTCCCGAAGGGCAAATTATAGAACAAGCATATGTTATCCTCCTCAAGCTTGACAAAAATAAAGAGGTACTGGTCAGCAATGACTGGGGAAAATTTGGGAAGAAAACTTGAAGAAACTTCATTGGTAGCAAGTTGCTCTTGAACATGACACTTTCACTCCATCACCATGATTGAGTCGGGTTGGGTTATTCCGTTCACCAGTCATATTACCATTGGTCCATTGTACCATCCATTTTTGGGGTTAATGCTACCAATCCATTTCAGTGTCACCGATATGTTCAAGAGAAGTCACTCAGAGAATTCACCAACCCAACTTATGTCTCATCCGCTACAATACCTTCACGCTTCATTCTTCATGACCGCCACCATGAACCTTGTATCATCAAATTGTTTTCACCTCCACAAAATCATTTGCTCTGTTCCATGTTGTAAATGTGGGATTCATTAATGCCCTCCTACGATGGGTCACTTCTTGTCAACATCAGCTCATTATCCAAGAAGTCGACCTAGGAACAACCCTTTCAGTACTTTGAAGCTTGGATGCCTCAATGGCAAGTTTCTCACATTCGGCGACAGGTTTACATCAATGGCCTTCGACTGAAAGATTTTGCGTGGTTTTCGACGCCAAGTCCCTTTTTCACACCACGTGAATTGTACTGTCGTACCTTGAGGGTCATCATCATTATTGGTGATTCCTCTCACGCTTGTTAATAGCTTACATCATTGGCTAGTAATCGGGCAATGTCTTTCCATGTTCGACTCCGGAACATCTTTTCACATGGATCGAATTGTACTTCGGTTGAAGATTGAACGAGTTTGAAGACCCTGGATCTAGTTTCATCCATCCGGTCTATGATATACTCAGGAAAATAAAGACATTAAATGTACATCATTGCTGCACAGATAATCATCCAAACCAAAGGATGATGGCTCGACCAGAATCATCAGTCTACCATACAGATGGTTGTATGTCCTATGTACATAAAAATGAATTTATAAAGCTGAGCATGGGAATGCCCACCTCAGCTAGATCATGAAAATATTATGAAGACAATGTATTGTATTATACCTTATTACAAGTCGCCTTCTAGTTCGAAAAACCTCAGATCCTCATGATAAAGAATTTTGCTAGACATCAAAAAGATTTATGACCTCATGCTTTAGGGGGCAACTGTTATAGACATATTTGGGAACTGCAACCCCAATCACATACGTCCATAAACCAAGGGCTTCTAAGTCCCTAAAAGTGTTGTTTCATACCCTAAAGGAGCAAGGTCAGCTGATTACATCATCTCCCAGAAGTTCTCCATGAAAAACTGCTCAGAACTGGTCAAAACTGGACCTTACAAACTGCTCAATGCTAAGGGTGTGATACATCTCACCTGCCACATGCAAAAAGTGTGATGCATACTGGAAAGCCCTTCTGCGATGAGCGAGAGTAGACAAATGGCAGAGATAGTTTGCAAGGTGGATGATCATGGAATCTTCCAGAAACTTCTCCTATGACACTTGCCTCTCTGAATTCACCCAGGGATGAGTAAGAGATCATAAAATCTCCAAGTGGAATTGATAACTATCAGAGAAATGACACTAATTACAATCCCAGAAGCTAAATCACCCACCTGCAAACATCTATATATGGATCCCTCATCCCAGAGATCCAGAGGTTGGAATCTTGTATTTTGTAAGGAAGTGCTATTGGTTTCTTTGTGGAACATCATAGTGTTGGGTGATCTAAGCTTTTCATGAGGTGAAGAAGGGCTTTCATGTTGGGAGGGTGACACTAGGTGAGACCAATGGGTTGTAATCCTCTCTTCTACTCTTTCTATCAATAAATCTATTTGAGTTTTCCTCCACATTCTTATATGTTTTATTTGATATATGCATTTGTGTGGTCAATATATATCTGGTATTATATTTTTAATGATTGTAGATCTCTGTGCTTTGATGGTATCATGTTGCTTTGACTTTACAGGTGCTCTTTGGAATGGGACAAGTGAGGAAGGAGCAGCAAAGATCTGTCAAATGGGAGAGGAAACAAGCAAGGAGCCAAATGAAATACTGAGGTTGTTACTCTCTACTTCTCTCTCATATACTTCTCATAAAGGAAAATGAAAGTAACTTTAGTTTGTTTGTTTCTAAGATAACTACCCGTCTTAGTGGGACTAGCAGCTCTGAATGGACACTAGATTTCCCGATAACACAACGCCATGCCAATCCATCACCCTCATCTATTTTCACCATCCACCCATCATTCTCAAGCTTTTACCACTTATTTTCCTTGTTGTCATAAAAAACTAGACGATGCATTGTTTTACTACAGGATACAAAAATACATAGAGCATAAATTTGTTTTTGCCATAACTTGAAAACCATGCATCCATTTGCCAAGCTGTTTTAGGGGAAGATTCATATGGATGATGGTAACATGCTCAACCAATTTCAGCAAATTCCAGTGCACGGTTTGCCAGAAATTGGCCTCCATAACCTTCAACCATTTTTTCATTTTCTTAATACCCATGCATCCATTTAAAAATTTGTTTCACTTGGAGATGCATATGGATGATGTTAACATGCCCAAGAAATTTCAACAAATTCCAGTGCATGGTTTCCAAGAAATCGGCCTCCATCACCTTCAGTCATTTTTAGTTTTTATGGATCTCTGTGCATCCATTGAAAAAAATGTTTCTATGGGAGGTGCATAGTGATGATGGAAACATGCTTAAGAAGGTTCAGCTCAATCCAGTCTAATGTTTGGGAGATATGGACAAAACAAGTCGTTGTCCTGTAAACCTACACGATATAGAAAAACACCTACAGGATTGGAAATGAGCAGTTTTAAAGGAGATCTAGAGCTCAAAGAAGCTCCTCCAGAGCTTAACGATCACCATCCAACACCTACACATCAATGTCAACTCAGTAGCAACATGCATGTCTCCCCAAAAACCATTAGGTAGGTACATGTATGCAATATTATTGGCCTCTTCTCTTGAGCATATTATAGTTAGAAATTTGTTGCCAATGCATGAGAGATGAGGTTTTATAAGTTAAGGATGGGCCAGCACTCTCGTCCACCTTCAACTAGTTGATTGAAGCTCACTATTTCATTCATGCAATGTTGAAAAGTCAAATTATGAAGGGTAATGATTTCAAGGAATGAGGACAGCAATTAAAAGAATAAATTTTTGCAAAGGCCAAGGTCACCACAACACTCCAAACCGTCCATCCACTTCATATTCATTATATATTCATCATTCAACCATCCCATTTCATTCTTGGAAAAAAAAAAAGAGAGCATCCTCTCCATTTTCATGAAATTTCCATTTGCAGTTTAGCAAGAAGAATGGTCAAAGAGCAAGCGAGGATCACAAAGAGACCCCTGTCACTCACATTTTTATTTTACCACTCATTACCATTCATTCCTTCACCATTTCTGTCGTATTTTCCACTCCTTTATTTCAGTTTACAAAGGGATTGTGTTTTCTACAGGATGATCCTGTACGAATTACAGTGACCCAAAAATCCTACAAAAAGTAGTCCTACGACAAATAAATGATTTTTCCAAATGGCGGAACAAGGTAGCAAAAGGTTGATAAGGGTGTGGAATACCTTGCCAAAGTAAAAAAATATTGAAGAACTCATCTTGAATAAGGGCAAGAAAGAAAGCTGATGGTCTCAAGAAAATTTATTTTTCTTTGAACAAATACGTTTTTGGGATTGTCCTTACAGAACTTGCAGCCAACATTCTTAATGCACAAGAGAGAGGCCACCAGGGCCATGGATGAGGCACAATGAGGTCACTAAGTTGCTTAGAGGATGAGCAACACTTTCAACAGGGGGTATTATGGGCCTCTAAATTAGGCATAAATTAAGGCCCATGTCTCTAAATTAAAACATAAATCAAGGCCTATGACCATCCTTCAACATATTAAACCTATATTTTTGCATGAGATAATTTATTTTTAACTTTATTATATTCATTAGGAAGGTTTATGAATAATTGAATATTTGTGCCTAATATTATTTATTTTTGTGGAATATTATGATAATATTGGGGAGATTATGAAGATTTGGAGGAGGAGATAATTTAGGGACTTGTTCCCTACTAATCGATGATCAAAAATAAATAATAAGTCAACAAGATATTATGGAATAGTGGCAGAAATTGTGGAACTCCAATGATTGAGAAAATCTAGGAATGTGTTTCACTAATCAAGGTATTTCAGTGGAGAAAGCTTCCTCCATTCATGGGGAATGATTCTTAATCATTTTGTATAAGTACCAAGTCGAATTCTCCTCTAGGGAATGATTGAGAAAATCTAGGAATGGGTTCCCTACCATTTAATGCAAATTCCTAGTATTGGGGGCTAGATCCACTAATCAAGAGATTTTGGTGGGGAAAGATTTCTCCGTTCATGGGGAATGATTCCTAATCATTTTTTATAAGTACCAAGTTTAATTTTCCTCTAGGAATAGATTTTCATTAGTGTTATTGTGGAGAGAGCTTGTATTTTTTCAACTCCATTGTATTTTCTTGCAGGGATGTAATTTTATTAATGAAAATAATGAAAATTGGTGCCATATTCAGATTCTAACTCTTTTTATCCTCCATAGGTCTCTAAGTTTCCTTGGGCTTGGTCATCCGAGGAACCTCAGAGCTCTTTTGTATCATTTTATTTCCTTCTTTTCATTGTTTATTCACATGCATCTCTTGTTTTTATTTCCTTCTATTTCTGCATTTAGAATTAATGATTTCTTGTTGTAGGATTGAGTTAAATGGTTGATGTAAGTTATTTTGCAGGATCACAAGAATTATTTCATCCTTGAAAAATCTTTGGAATTTTATAAGAATCATTGAGTTGCTTGGATCAATCTTCTTATTCCCAAATCTAGATTATTGGACCTCCTTTTTAACAAAGAATAGTAAATTTCTGCTACTTTTTAGATCATGCTAACGAGCTTCAATCGAATTGATTCCACTTGAATTAGATCACAAAAATATTCTAGTTCATAAAAAAAATTATCCCATTTCATTTGCAGTTGATTTGGTTAGGTATGCTTTAGATTTACTGACTCACTAGTTCTCGAATTTCTAGATTTTCGGCTAGTAATGTTTTTTATGTTTTTTTGCATGGGTTAATAGAGGTCTTTTTGAGTGATTCCACTTGGAATAAGGACCTAATACATCCTAGTTAATAAAAAAATTTGTCCCATCCAATTTGGATTTTTTTTTCTTGGTCATTAAACCCTCACCAATTTCATCATTTCACAAGGAAACTTCTCCAAGTCTTCTGAGCAAATCCATCCATCTCCCAGCTTTGGTTTTAAGTTTTGAGTGATCCTAGGAATTTTCTCACTCCATTCCACCCATCTACCACCTTCCCTAAGCCTTTCATCACCTCCAAAACCTCACATTTTTCTCTCGATTGTATCCTATAGGTTCACTGTAATTCCTACAGGATCATCCTATAGGTTTCTACTACATCCTGTAGGTTTTCCTGAAATGGCCTGTTTTGAGGTTGAACTGATGGAAAACCTCTAGGAAGTCACAAAAAGCCTCCTAAGGATATCCCACACCAATCAACCATCTCCTAACCCTTCCATCCAACCTCAAACATCCTTAATTCACCTACCACATCATCAAAAGAAATTAGTTTGCATACTTGATTTTGCATCAAAAGACAAAAAGACAAAAACATATTTATTTCAGTCCCTTTACTTGCACATTAGTGATGTTTGATGCTTCTTACTTCCATGCTTATATAATAGCATTTGGTTCATGATAATTTAGCATTATTTCAAAGCATATTTTCTTGGCAGTTAATTAGGAACTGGTATGATTTAGCATTGAATTTTGTCTCTTTCCTTGTACTTTCTTTCTTGAAATAGGTTAAGGTTCCATTTTGAACATTTCATTTTTTGCAATTAGTTTAGGATTTTACTTTAGTACATGCACTCCATTACATCATGACAACAAAGGAAGGACACATAGCGTGTTGCACATATAGTGCCGACACCTCTTAAGTTTGTACGAACCCCAGGTTGATAATTAAAGTCGGTAGCCTTGGGAGTTGTAGCATTCTTGTTGCAATACCGAGATGCATCAGACATTATAATTAATGAAAAGATTTGTTCCATCCCATTTTCATTGAATTTACTAGGTAATTTGGTGAATTATCTTGTGTGTCAATTTTGTTTCGCCTATAGCAAACTCCTATAGCACTCTTGTAGCACATGTAAACTTAACCAAATTTGCTCCAGAAGCTTGGTTTTTTCTATTAGACTAGAATCATAAACCCTAGGCTCTATATCCATGATTTTGGAAGAATAACCAGCAATTAGGACATGCATTTTTTCAAAGTATATTATTCCTATTTATTTGAATTCATGCTCTTAGGATTTCAATTACAAATTGTTGTTCTTGCCTAGGATTAATTTCTTTTCAAAGAAACCTTTTCATTTTTGCAATTAGTATAGGCTTTTATTTCATGACATTCACTCTATTACATCAAATCAACGAAAGAAGGAGACATTGTATGTTTCACATATAGTGTTGACACCTCTTAAGTTTGTATGAACCCCGGGTTGATAATTAAGTTGGTAGCCTTGGGAGTTACACCATTCTTGTTGCAATACTGGGGCTTATCACTTACCACCACTTTCCACCCACAACCTCATTTTCCTTTGTTCAACATAAAACATCTTAAATGGTGATAACCCCAAGAAACACGACATGGACCTAACTAGTGAGACCCACCAATATGACTTGTCAGAGGTGAGTCGAGGCCACATGAGTGCCAATGAGTGTAAATTTTGACCTAGGTTATAAATTAGGATAAATTTTATACCACCAGAATCAGGGAAAATTTTAAGGATGGAAAATTTTCTTGAACTTTAAAACATTGGCGAATCTCACTAATCCCTAATATGAAAACTATAAAATGTTTATTGATATATTTGTAAAATTATTCAAATTTATAATAATTTTATATATAGTCTCTATATAACGTTGGCGATTTTTAAGGTAAAATAATTTTATATTCTAAAATTTGGGCGAATTATCTTTTATAAAAATGGAAATTGGCGAATTTTTTTGTGGAAAAATAATGGAAAATTAGCCCACTGGGCGAATATTAGCCCCTAAAATTTTCCATGACCAGAATGCCCTTGACGAGATGAACACAATAGCAGTATTAGAAGTTAATTTTGTAGACTTGCGAATATGATATTTTTCCAACTCTATCTTCATGGAAAACCCTATGGATCAGGTTAAATGTAAATTAACACCTTCCTTAGCTAGAGAATCCTTAAGGGAGTGTAAGTGAGGTGGTTACAAAGTGGCATCAGAGAAAAGGTTCAACACTATATCTTGGGGGATAAAGTTATAGGATCTAAATAGAGTGGTATGAAAGCAAAGGTTTAACATTATACCTTTGAGGATAAAGTTAGAGGCTCTGATATAGAGTGGTTCAAAGCAAAGTTTCAACTCTAGACCTTTGAGGATAAATATAGAGGATGTGATACATAGTGGTATCAGAGTGAAGGCTTAAACATTGGACCTATATGACTAGAGGAACACCAAAGATATGAACAATCAAGATAAACGGGTCTTAAAAGGGAAAGTTTGGAGCTTTGATACATAGATTGGTATCAAAGTGAAGATTCAACACTAGATGTTTTGGGATGAAATTTGGAGCCCTAACATAGAGTCGTATCAATGAAAATGTTTAAACACTAGAGCTGAAAAGCCACTCGCATGTAGATGATAAACATTTAATTTGTCAATTTAATTGTTATATACAAATGTGTGTTAAATTCAGACGAACAACTAACATGATTGTTGACTTGGTAGATTGTTCATATGCTATTTAGCTTATGACATGAATACTAATATGGGATTTGAATGAAAAACTAGTTTCAAATCAACATGCTTATTAAAAATATTCCATGGTGATGGGTAAATATGTTTAATTATGTGTGCAACAAGAGAGAGAGAGAGAGAGAGAGAGAGAGAGAGATCAACATGCCTATTAAATTATTCCATGGTTATGGGTAAAATGTTTAATTATGTGTGCAACAAGAAAAGAGAAGAGAGAGAGAGAGAGAGAGAGAGAGAGAGAGAGAGAGAGAGAGAGAAATTAATATGGAATGACTGAGAATTGTAGAGTACAACATGGCAAAATCCTATCATTACTAGTGAGAGGAATCAATAGGGAAAGGATTAGAGAAAAATTCCCTTGATTAGGTGGGTACCCTTACGATTTTGAGAGTTGAATTAAGAAGTTGTAAATCAGATAATGAGAAGAATATCCAAGCACAAAAAATATAAGCATAACTCAATGCAGTGATCTTGTAGAGTTTGTTAGATCTGCAAAAAGAGAAGCAACACGAGCTTGGCTCCAACTATCTAAGTAGGAGAAAATTGAAAAAAGCTCCTTCTAAAATATGAAATCAAGGACTATAATCCAATAGATCAAAGGGAAGCAAGTCAAGAAAGAAGCACAAAACAAGCTATTGAAGACATAGTAAGGGGAGAAACCACACTCAACATTACAAGTGGCCACAACCAATTGTCTAGTGAAACAATCTAGAGATATTGGAAATAAAAGAGGATCAAGAAGAACCCAATGCTAGAAGGGTTCAAGAAAGCTAGAAACCCTACCTTTGATGGAGAAATTAAGAGGGTTAAGGCGGCAAAAGCATAGTTGTTGGCTTGAAGAAACATTTTAGAGTCCATGATTCCTCTAAAACTATGAAGGCCATAATGCCTATTTCTAGCGTAAAGGGTGAGCCTGACATATGGTGGGAAGATTTGAAAATTTTCAAGGACGTTAGAGAAAAGGAACTATCATGGAGGAATGTTGAAAAGTATTTTTCTGAGATGTACATATCTTATAGGTGTTATGATAGCAAAAGTTAAATATTTCCATGAACATAAGCTAAAGCAACTTACTACAGATGAATGCACCAACAAATTCTTAGAACTATTGAGGTATGTGTCATACATCAGGGATGAGAAAGATAATATTCAAAGGTACCTTTATGGGTTACCACAAGATTTCTAAGGCAATATTTAGTTTTATGAGTCAAGAATCTTGGATGAAACAATCCGAAAGGATATGTATTCATGATCAGTCCAAGCATAATGCTAAATTTCACTCATACTAGAAGAGGAAGGACAAACAATTTTAAGGAAAAATGAAATATACCCTTAGGATTTAGGCAAGAAGGAAAAGTTGCAAGGTTCCCTCCTACCAAGGGTGAATTATAGTAGAATTTTGTTGCTATCAATATAGATCAACCTACTAGTTTAGTCATAGAAAAATCCATAAAGTTCAAGAGAGGAACCCTCTAGTGTTAGACATGTGGATGGAAGAACCTGCAAAAAGACTATCCTCACAAACATCAAAGTGGCAAAAGGTTTTATATGGTCTAAGAGGTAGTGACAGCGAATCATGTGGCTAAAAGTGTGCCTCAAAGTTATGTGATGTTGGATAATAGGAAAGTAGATCATTAATTCTCAATGATTGAAATGGAAGGTATTGTTCTCAACCAATCTATTTCAATTTTAATTGACGCAGGTTCTAATTTCAACTATATTAGCTTGAAGATAATAAAGAAGTGTGCATTATAAATGAAGGTTCATGAAAAACCATGGTTGGTCTAGTTATCACTAGGGCCTAAAAAGAAGGTGATGGACTTAGTGAATTCATACCCCATGGAACTAAGTGGAATATCCACTACAACCACCCTCAAACTCTTAACATTGGGTTCGTAAGATGTCCTAATTGGCATGGATTGGTTAGCGACCCATAAGAATAAGGTAAACTGCTACAAAAAATCACTGGAACACCTCAACAATGAAGGTGAGTAAATAGTGCTTCAAAGAATGAGAAATATTGTCTCTTTTAGGAAAATATAAGTGTTGCAAGTGAAAAGATACAAGATAAACGAGGGTTCCCTATCTATGGTTTAGGTGACCAGCAAGATGAAGAGTGGTGAGATCATAATGGAAGCTCAGCTAGTCTCAAAGCAATACAACGATGTGTTTCCTAAGGAAATTCTAGGACTTCCACCTAGGAGATAAATTGATTTCTCCCTTTAGTTTCTTCTTAGATCAATGTCAGTGTCAAAACCCCATATCATATGAGCACACCAGAGCTAGTGGAGCTGAATTGCAACTGAAGAAAATGTTGGGCAAGGATATATTAGGTCCAGTGTGTCACCCTATGGTGCCCTAGTGCAATTTGTAAAGAAGAAGGATGGCATATTATTGTTGTACATTGATTGATAATAGTTGAATAAAGCCACCATGAATAAATAATAATCACTTCTTAGAATTTATTACTTTTTTTATCAGCTAAGAGACATTGTGGTGTTCCCAAAAATAGACTTGAGATCAAGCCATAATCATATTCATATTAAGGATGAATATACCCACAAGAAATATTTTAGGACAAGATATGGATACTACACATTTGTGGTGGTGTCGTTTGTGCTTACAAATTTACCAGCCACATTTATGTGTTTGATGAATAATGTGCTCAACTTATATTTGGATAAGTTCATATTGGTGTTTATGGATGACATTCTAGTTTATTCACATACCATAGAGGAACATGAAGAACATTTGAAAGAACTATTGCATTTGTTGAGAGATCACAAGCTCTATGTTAATATTAGCAAATGTGATTTCTTCCAATCACAAGTTCAATACTTGGGACGTGTCATTTCAAGAGAAGGAGAGACTATGGACCCTGAGAATATTAAGGGAATCATGGAATGGACCATTCCCCACAATGTCACATAATTTAGATATTTTAAAGGATTAGCTGGATAATATAGGTGATCCATTTGATATTTTTCGAAGATTGGGCATCCAATCATAGCCCTGAAAAATAAATAAGTTATTTTTCAATGGACATTGGAGTGCACAACTAGTTCTGAATGGCTTAAGAAATTGCTCACATGTGCACGTATTTTGCAGATAACAGACACATAAAAGGACTTCTTGGTTTGCATAGATTCCTGTAACGAAGGAATAGGTGGATTACTAATGTAAGAAGGACATGTGGTCTATTATGAGTCAAGAATATTAACTGAACATGGGAAGAACCATGTAACTCATGAGTTGGAGCTTCCAATGATAGTGCACACGTTGAAAGTGTGGAGGAACTACTTTACTGGAAGGAAGTTTGTGTTAATGTCAAACCATAGAGGGTTGAGGTACTTGTTTGACCATCCCAAGCTAAATGCAAGATACGTCAGATGGTTGGCTTTGATCAACGAGTTTGAATTTGAGATAAAACATATTAAGGGCAAGGAGAACAAGGCAACATATGCACTCAGTATAATTTTACAAGTGGTTCACTTAGCAGCCATGAGCACTTGTGAATCTAATATTGAGGAAAAGATAAAGCATGCATTGATACAAGACGAGCACTTTCAACAAGTGAACGATTGCTTATAGAAGGAGTTGGAAGGGACATTGTGTAAAAATTATACACTCACTGACAATGGAATGTTGAATTTCAATGAGATGGTATGTACCTCTTATGTGCAACTTGAAGAAGGCAATCTTGGATGAGTTTCACAAAATACCTTACTGAGGCCACCATAATTATCAGAAAATGATAACAATGGTGAAGAAAATGTATTATTGGCCAGGAATGAAAAAGGAAGTTTTCGAATACATTACCAGGTGCTTGGAATGTCAAAAGCCAATGTGGAATGAAAACACCCAATAATATTGCTACAACCAATCCCCATTCCTAAATGTTAGTGGGAATTCATATTTATGGATGTCATCATAAGGTTTCTAAAAACATCTAGGTAGCAAGATGTTATAATGGTGGTAATAGAAAAATGGAGCAAGGAAGCTCACTTTATAGCTGTCAAGTCCACTCATAAGGATATTGACATAGCTTGTATTTTATGAAGGAAATATTAAAATTGCATATCATACCCAAGAACAAAATTTCAGACCAAGACGCCAACTTTACTTCCAATTTTTTGAATGCATTGTTTATTGGTTTGGAACCTAGCTTGTCTTTTAGTATAACATATCATCCTCGGACTAATGGAAAAAATAAAAGAGTGAACACACGAGGGCCTCACTCAATGAACCTATGAAATATCACGTGCGTTCGTGGCATACTATACAATACCCCTAGTTTGACTACATATAGGAAAATACCTCTAAAAATCACATTTTTTAACCCACTACCAATACAAACCCAATACAATTTCCCAATTTAAAAAACTCCTAATTTCACTAGATATTGTAGGTATCCATTTTTTCATTAACATTATTTATACCACTTTATAATTTTTCATCAACTTTTAGCTCCATTTTTTATACCTATGAATATAAAAACTCTTTACCCCCTATATATCCCCGAATATATATTGTCATTTTTCTCTTAATAAATATCCCCCAATATGAACCCATGTGCTATGGTATTGCCCCCTTAGTGAATCCCCTGTGAGTGAGCAAAGATTTAGAAGACATGTTGAGGATATATGTCAAGCATCAACTAAAGAGGTGGGAAGAATTCCTACACTTATTTGAATTTTCCTACAACAATGGGTATTAAGAGTCAATGAAAATCATACATTTCAAGGTATTATATGACAGAAAATGTAACACCCCCATTAGTTGGGATGATCTAGTGAATAAGGTGGTTCTTATACTTGATATGCTAAAGGAAATGGAAAAGTGGGTAATTGATATCAGGAAAAAATTAAAGAAAGCCCAAGATGGGCAAAATATTTATGAATACCAAAAGATAATGCACAAGGAATTCGAAGTGGGAGAGCATGTATATTTTTTCATCAAACCAAGAAAGAACTCACTAAAAGTGGGATCTTGTGTTAAGTTGGCTAATGGAAGAGCATGAGGCTTGAAGACAAAAGGCTTCGAATTTATTCCAAAAATACAAAAAAAGTTTACACTCAAAGGAGTGGGATCCTTTAGCTATCAATTTACAAGTTGTATAGATAGGATTTGAGCTAGGATTTAGGGATTGAGTGATTTTGTAATTAATTCATACAGTTTAGATTCAATTGAGATTCTCGAGGAGAATATCAACTAGATTAGGTATTTTTTAAGATTAGGCAGATTCGATCCAGTGATTAAGGATCTTATTGTTAGAATGAAATGGTATTTATGTAAGTTTTGAGTGATTGTAAGGGGATTTTGACTGATTTGGATTGTTTTGGCCATATAAAGTTAAGTTACAAAAATTATATCTCTATGTATTTTTGTGTATAATTGGTCAATCGTAGAGGTGTTGTATCCCTCTGAAGTATCTCTGTGTACTATTGAATTTTCAGTTTGGTCTAAAAATTTAGACTTCTATATAAACTGGAGTGATCATGTTTAATCTCTCTTTCACTATGTATTAAGTTAAATTGATTGTGTTTCAATCACAGAGTTTTAATCATATAAGCTTCAATTTACAAAGAGTAGAACTAAATCTGGCAGAAGAAGAATGACGGAATAAAAGATCTAGATGATCGGCAACTATGAGGGTAAGAGTGTATGGATTTCTTGATCATGATTGAAGCCCCATACTCACTCCTAGCCATCGATCTCATTTTCAAACTTTTAGGTCACAGTCAACTGCGAGGGTTGAGTCGTTTTTAATCCGTGTGCTAGTTGAATTTCTGCGAGCCATAGATTTGATGGCCTCTTATATCCAATGGATATTGGGTCATAAAGTGATCGAACGTTGATTTCAAAGCCAGACCTGAACTTTTATAGATCAAGGAATTATATTCCTTATCGGCTCCATGAGGGCGGGTAAATGTCGTGCAAGATCCTCGTGTGATATCGCTACTGACCGTTGGATCAAGTGTGCCTTGATCAAATGGTGGAGGATCGCCAATTAGTTTTGCATCGCAATATTTCATTAGTGAATGAACCTTGGCCTTAAGAAAAATTGATTTGATATGTGCGATGCTTAGAGGACTTGTAAAGCACTTATCATTATGGCTAAAGTTAAGTAGTTCTGCTAATTTAGAAAAATAAGTTTGGAGGTAGATGATTGATACTCCAAACGAAGTCCAAGAATAAATTCCACTTGAACTTGTAGAAATCGTTTCCATATTTGAATGATTGTCCATTAAAACTGCACTCAGGCCATCATTTGTGGTATCAGAGCAGCCTACTAACACTAAATAGGATATCAAGGATTACAAAAAGAAATCCAACATGCCTTTCATAGTTGGAGGAAGAGGTGGTGGTCTAAGAAGAGGACAACCAGTTGCAAATGCTGAAGTATTGGAAGCTATGCAACAGATGCAAGCCATATTGGAAGCAATGGAAATGGGAACAGACGTAGATGTTGGAGATTTTAGTGAACCTGAAGCTAAAGCTGCAGAAGAGGAACCTACAGATGTAACTCTTGAAATGAGATTCTCTAAGTCAGTATTAAGATCCACATCCAAGCCTAGACTTGAAGTTTCAATCTACACAGGAAGCTTAAGCCCTGAGGAATTGATAGACTGGATAAATGACATGGATAAATTCTTCGATTATGAAGAAACAAATGAAGGAAAGAAGGTGAAGTTTGTTGTCACAAAACTGAAAGGCCATCCAGCATTTTGGTGGGATGGAGTGCATGCAGAGAGAAGAAGACTTGGCAAATAACCAATTACGAATTGGAACAGGATGGTGGCAAAACTAAAAAGTAAGTTCATGCCAAGTGACTATCAACAAACATTATTTAGACAGATGCAGAATCTTAGATAGAGGTCTATGATAGTAAAGAAATACACAGAGGGATTCTACAAAGTGAACATAATGGCGGGACAAATCCAAGATACAAATGAGAAGGTTGCAAGATATGTGAATGGTCTTAGAATGGACATCCAAGATGAGATAAGTGTACTATCTCCTAAAACAGTAGAAAAGACTTATCAGATGGTATTGAAGGCTGAAGAAAAACCCATGAGGAAGTAGTCTGCTAGAAATAGAGGTACTTTCCAAGGAAGGGGAAGTCAAGGTGGTAGAGGAAGATCTACATCACCTAGAAATGGAGCTAGCAGTAGCTCAAGTCAGTAAGTTTTTCTAGAGGAAGAGGAGGCAGAGGTAGAGGAAGAGAAGTTAGATGTTACAGATGTAAGAAGCTGGGACACAAAGCTTATGAGTGCCCAGAAAATATAGGAATGAATCGGAGGAATGAAATTGTTGCAAAAACTGAAGAGGAAGCAACAAAGGTAATAGACGAAGAGAATGTACCAAAGAAAGGGGAATATTTGGTAGTCAACAAATTTTTTTTATAACCAGCTAAGGAAATCATTGGACCAGCACAAAGGAAAACCTTGTTCAGGACTGTGTGTAAGGTTTAGGGGAAGTGTTTTCAAATTATAATAGACAGTGGTAATATAGATAATTTGGTCTCCACAAAAGTGGTGGAGAAGTTGAAATTGAAAACAAAAAAACATCCAACACCTTACAAGGTGTCATGGCTTCAAAAGGGATATCAGTTGGTAGTGAATGAGCAATGTGGAGTGGAGTTGTAGTTGGGTAAATACAAAGACAAAATTCTCTGCGATTTGATGCCTATGGATGTGTGTCATCTATTGTTGGGTAGACCTTGGCAGTATGACAAAGGAGCTATGCATGATGGAAAGAAGAACACATACAAATTTAGCAAAGGTGGTGTCAATCATACATTTCTGCCAATGGAAGAAGAGGATACATCAAAGAAACCTGATCCAAAGACCCTTTTGCTGAGTGGAAAGGAGTACTTGCAGCACATGGAAGAAGATGAGGTAAGTTTTGTGTCAGTTTCCAAACCCAAGGTAATAATTACTTCCACAAAAGTTTCTGATTTACCAATTGAAATTAAAGAGATGTTGGACAGTTATTGTCATATCATTGTAGATGATTTTCCTGATGAGTTACCACCCATTAGAAAAATCAGTCATCACATAGATTTGATTCCAGGGAGAAAATATACCTAATAGAGCAGCTTACAAGATGACTCCCACAAAGAATGAAGAAACCAGGAAACAGTTTCAGGAACTGTTAGACAAGGGAATCGTTAGAGAGAGTTTGAGTCCTTGTGCAGTGCCAACAGTGTTGAGCCCAAAGAAAGATGGAGGCTAGAGAATGTGCACTGATTCGAGAGCAATCAATAAGATAACAATCAGGTACAGATTTCCTTTACCTAGAATCGAAGATTTGATGGACTGTTTGAGCGGAGCTAGATATTTTACAAAGTTAGATTTAAAAAGTGGTTATCATCATATCAGAATTAGAGAGGGAGATGAGTGGAAAACTGCTTTTAAGACTAATGAAGGATTGTATGAATGGATGGTAATGCCTTTTGGGTTATCCAATGCTCCTAGTACATTTATGAGACTTATGAATGAAGTTATAAAGGAAATTATTGGTAAATTTGTAATAGTATATTTGGACGATATATTAGTTTACAACAGATCTAAGGAGGAACATGTCAGACATCTGAATTATGTCTTACAAAGGCTACAACAAGAAAATTTACTATTAAATTTAAAGAAATGTTCATTCATGAAGGAGGAGTTGGTGTATTTAGGCTTTGTTGTTCATGTTGAGGGGTTAAAGATGGATCCAGAGAAGATCAAGGCTATCATGGAGTGGCCTTCACCAAAAAGTGTCTTTGAGGTAAGATGTTTTCACAGTCTTGCTAGTTTTTACAGGAAATTCATAAGGAATTTTAGTAAGATTAATGCTTCAATTATTGACGCAATAAAGAAGGAAAGGCAACCATTTAAATGGACTGCTGAAGCAGAAAAGAACTTCCAAATGTTGAAGAGAAATATTACTGAGGAACCTATTTTTATTTTGTCTGATTTTAATAAACATTTTCAAGTGAAGTGTGATGCCAGTGGAGAAGCCATTGGAGTGTTTTGAGTCAAGAGGACAGGCCTGTAGCTTATTTTAGCGAAAAGATGAATGAGGCAAAGAAGAAATATTCTTCTTATGACAAGGAGTTTTATGTAGTGGTGCAATCTTTGAAGAATTGGAGACATTACTTGATGTCCAAGGAGTTCATATGATATTCAGATAACCATGAATTACATTACATTATGCAACAGCCAAAGCTTAACCAGAAGCATGCAAAATGGGTAGAATACCTACACAGTTTTAATTTTGTATTAAAACATATAACTAGTCAATCAAACAAAGTAGCAGATGCCTTAAGTAGAAAAAGCATTTTTGTTCAAGAAAGACAAATTTAAGTGTTGGGTTTTGATTTTATTAAAGAGTTATATGAGAAAGATCTAGATTTTAAAGAGCCATTTGAAGCTTGTAGAAAATTTGTTTTGTTAGATAGAAGCAAGTGGCTGGATTATTTCCTGCAAGAGGGACTAGTATTTAAAAGAAATCAACTGTGCATACCAAGTTGTTCTATGAGGGAGAATTTGATCAAGGAGAAACATAGTTGAGGATTTGGAGGGCATTTTGTTGTAGACAATACTTATGAATAGTTGAACAGATTTTATTTCTGGCCGAAAATGAGGTCTGAAGTGGAAAAGTATGTGAGAAATTGTAAATTTTGTCAGTATGCAAAGGGAAGGAGTCAAAACACAGATTTGTATGTTCCATTACCTATTCCAGATAGGCCTTGGGATATGATAAGTATGGTTTTTGTTTTGGGTTTACCAAAAACTCAAAGAGGAAATGATTCAATTTATGTAGTAATTGACAGATTTTCAAAAATGGCACATTTTATTCCATGTTATAAAACCAGTGATGCTACTCATATTGCTAATCTGTTTTTTAAGGAGATTGTAAGATTACATGGGTTACCTAAGAGCATTGTTTTAGAAGAGACACGAAATTTGTTGGACATTTCTGGAGGACATTGTAAAAGAAGCTTGATACTAAATTGAGCTTCAATTCTGCTTATCATCCTCAGATGGATGGACGAACTAAAGTTGTAAATAGAAGCTTAGGTAATCTTCTGAGAAGTCTTGCAGGTGAAAATCCAAAACAGTGGGATCAAGTATTGTCACAGGCAGAATATGCATATAATGATTCTCATAACAGGAGTACAGGGCAGAGTGCATTCCATATAATCTATGGAATGCACCCAAGAGGAGTGTCTGAATTAAGAGACTTGGGAAAATCTGAAAGGAGAAGTGCTAGAGGAAAATATTTTGCGATAGAATTTCAAGCAATACATGAACAGGTAAAACAACAACTACTGGAGAGCAACATAAAATACAAGAGCAGAGCAGATTTGAAGAAAAGAGAAGTTAATTTTGAGGTTGGATATTTGGTTTTGGCACACCTATGGAAGGAAAGAATTCCATAAAGGGAGTATAATAAACTAAAGTTTAAGAAAATTAGACCATGCAGAGTCTTGAGGAAATTTTCTGCAAATGCATATGAAATTGAATTACCCCCTGATATTGGAATATATCCAATTTTCAATGTTGCTAATTTGTATAGGTATGAAAGTGAAAATGCAGATAACACAGTAGAGGATCAAGAAGAACAAGAGATTGATTGGGTAAAACAATTGCCTATAGCAAAGGAATTGAATCTAGAGAGGATTTTGGACAAGAAATTGTTGAAGAAGATAAGAGGGCATGAGTATTTGCAATATTTGGTCAAATGGAAGGATCAACCAATTGTTGAAGCTACTTGGATGACAAATTCCATGCTACAGAAGTTGAGCAGTTTTGTAGAAGAGCTCATGGACAGGATCCCATGAAGAATTTTGTCCTTAGGAGTTTGATGCAGGAGCATGAGGCTTGAAGACAAAAGGCTTCAAATTTATTCCAAAAATACAAAAAAGTTTACAAGCAAAGGAGTGGGATCCTTTAGCTATCAATTTACAAGTTGTCTAGATAGGATTTGAGCTAGGATTTAGGGATTGAGTGATTTTGTAATTCATTCATGTAGCCTAGATTCAGTTGAGATTTTCGAGGAGAATATCAACCAAATTAGATATTGTTTAAGATTAGGCAGATTCGATCCAGTGATTAAGGATCTGATTGTTAGAATGAAATGGTATTTGTGTAAGTTCTAAATGATTGTAAGGGGATTTTGACTGATTTGGCTTATTTTGGCCATATAATATTAAGTTACAGAAATTATATCTCTGTGTATTTTTGTGTATAATTCGTCAATCTCGGAGGTGTTGTATCCCTCTGAAGTATCTCTGTGTATTATTGAATTTTCAGTTTGGCCTGAAAATGTAGAGTTCTGTATAAACTGGGGTGATCACGTTTAATCTCTCATTCGTTGTGTATTAAGTTAAATTGACTGTGTTTCAATCACAAAGTTTTAATTAGCTAAAATTTGATTTACAAAGAGTAGAACTAAATCTGGCAGAAGAAGAATGACGAAATAAAAGATCTGGATGATCATCAACTGCAGGGGAAAGAGTGTATGGATTTATTGATCGTGGTTGAAGCTCCACACTCACTCCTAGCCATCTATCTCATTTTCAAACTTTTAGGTCACATTTCACATTCAACTGTGGGGGTTGAGCCGTTTTTAATCCTTGTGCTAGTTGAAGTCCGGTGAGCTGTAGATTTGATGGCCTCTTATATCCAATGAATATCAGGTCATAAGGTGATCAGACGTTAATTTCAAAACCGGCCCCAAACTTTTATAGATCGAGAATTTACATTCCTTATTGGCTCCCTAAGGGCAGGTAAACGTCATGCAAGATCCCCGTGCAATATCATTACTAACCATTGGATCAAGTGTGCCTTGATCAAACAATGGAGGATCACCGATTAGTTTTGCATCGCAGTATTTCAAGAGTGAATGAACCTTGGCCTCAAGAAAATGTGATTTGTGATGTGTGATGCTTAGAGGACTTGTAAAGCACTTATCATTGCGACTAAAGTTAAGCAGTTCTGCTAATTTAGCAGAATAGTCAAGTTTTGAGGTAGATGACTAATACTCCAAAGGAAGTCCAAGAAGAAATTCCACCTGAACTTACAGAAATTGTTTCCAGATTTGAACGATTATCCATTACACCTACACCCAGGCCACCATTGGCACCCAGATTTTGTGGACCATTTCAAATTTTGGAAAGAGTGGGGCTAGATGTTATATAGATTGGCCTTATTACCCATAATCAAAGCACATGATGTTTTTCAACTTTCTTTGCTTAAGAGTTATGTATCTGACACTAATCATATGTGAAACACCATCAACGAGTTTGATGGCTTGAGCTTCAGGCCTTTGAGCCATGAATTTCCTTGAGGCTTCAAGTTGTCGAGCATGGGCAAGGTGGCCGCCTTCCGATTCATAAGCATTACCTTGGATCCTACCTTTTGTATTATAAGTATACGTAACCAATACTAGAAAGTGATAGAGATAGAATCATTTGAATGTGGACAAGATCGACATTGAACAAGCACTGGTGGAACCTTGACCTAGCAAAACCATGCGACATGGGTTAGCCATCAACCACCAAACATAGTCAAGTATCTTAAGGGATATTCAAAGGGTGAAATCTAGAGTGTCAAAATGTTGCCCAAAACTCATCGCTTACCACCTGCTGCTACGATCATTGCACATCATAATGCATATGAGGGTGCTAATGGAGGTAAGTTGATTTGAGCCATGGTTCCATCATTGAACCTTACCACTGCTTGTAGCCCATCACCTCCTCCTTTTTTTAATGTCACATGTTGCGAGAAAAGATAACCTTAAGTGACATGACATGTACCTGACTAATGGAACCCACCAAGATGACCCATCAGAGTTGCGAGGAGGTCACATGGGTGCCACATGGCTAACATGTTGACATGGCCTCTTTTAATAGGTCAAAACTTTAAATGAGTGTAATTTTTTATCCAGGTTTTGGATCAGGATAAATTTTAAAGTTATTGTCGAGTTGAACATAATGATGGTATCATAAGTTAGTTCTATAGGCTTGCAAAAACAAGGTTTTTGCTTACCCCATCTTCATAACAGACCTTGGGGGTCGAGTTAAGCAACAAGTAACACCTTCCTCAACCTGAGAAACATTAATGTGGTAGAAGGGAGGTGGCTACACTGCTTGAAAGCCTTCGTGTAAAGCAAGGACAATTTGATGAATTTTCAAGGTAGTATATTTTAGGAAATCTAGTTCAAATACAACAATTCATGGAAGAGTTTGCTTGGAATTTTAAACTAAGGAAAGAAAGCTCATTTTCTGTAGGATTCGCCACAAATATATTTCACTCCCAAACATAAGAAACACTAAATTATATTGAACCTATTGAAGGATCAAATTCTTTAAACATTAGCGTAAAAGAAGGAGAAGCCCATCCAAATAAAGGAAGAAACAATGATGCAAAAACATTAATTGGTCCCCACCCACCCCAAGTTTAATGGATTTATCACACGAAATCATTATAACTTCCTATTTTGTGTTTGAAAATTCCTATATGACTTATGATTATAAAACCAATGCTAAACTAAAAATTCTATGCTTGTGTAATTTGAAGGAAGAATGCTTATATTGGTTTATGATTATAAAACCAATGCTCAAATGGCAAGGCTATGCTTGTGTACTTTGAAGGAGGAAATGATTATGTTGGTTTATTAGTATTCATGAAAATATTATGTTGGTTTATTAGTATTCATGAAAATAAATTCAATACTTAGGAAAAGATGAGCAAGTCTTTATAAAACATATATAGATTATTGCCAAGTTAGAAATACTATAGATGATATCTTCAAAAGGACCCAAGGAAGAAAAAATATTTTAGTTTAACTATAAAAGTTTTAGCAATTCCATAGTGGAATCAAGATCCTCAAATTACTACTCCTACTAACTGTGAAATAACATTTCACAGCGTTTTTACCCAGAGATAAATGAATTCTTCAAAAACTATTCAAGAGCTACTAAGAAAAACTAAAGGTTATAGAGCAATTACTACATATTTCTCGAAAGAAGCAACAATTACTACATATTTCTCGAAAGAAGCAACCATAATAACAATAGGTGTAACTTTTTTCCTACAAGTCTCAATTTGAATTACTTAAATTTATTCGAGAATTACTTAAATGTATTCGAGAAGTTCTTTCATGATAGAGATCTAATTACAATTACAATTTACCATTAAATTAAATTAAATTGATAAATTTAATGAATAGATATATTTTAATTTCATTATTTTATATAATTCCTTGAAAATTTCTAAATCATTTATAAACTATTGTTTCTTTAACAATTTATCCCTGTGCTTATTTAAAAAAATCAAAATTCTTTCCTATAGAGATCCAATTGTAATTACTAATCATTTATATTTTTTTTCATTTTTTTATATATCTCTCCTTTAAAGCTTTCTCAATCATTTATAAACTTTAAAAAAAAAATCAAAATTCTTTCCTAAGAGAGATCTAATTGTAATTTACTAAATCATTTAATATTTTAGTTCCATTATTTTTATATAATTCCTTAAAGCTTTTTAAATCATTTATAAACTTTCGTGACTTCTTTTAAAAAACATTGGATTATATTGAATTGTGCGTGTACTAATGAACATGAATGAAATGAGAATAGTTTTTGTAGCCCTGAAAGGGCAGGGACTATTGGAATATCTAATTCCTACTTGTCACTAATTGTGATTTTCACTAAGTAAAGGAGTTTGTTCCTAGTAGTTAAGATCTATTTCCTAGTTCAAAGTGTGGTTGTAAGATTTCTTCAACGAACAGATTGTGTGTCTACAATAGTCTCCCTATCTTAAGACAATACTTTGTATATATGTAATTGTATTTGATTAATAACATGAATCTAGATTCTCAGTTTTTAACTTGGTATCAGAGCCCTGAGGGCCTAGCGCCTTGTGGACTTGGCTAGTCCTAGGCTGAAGACGCTTGGCCTACCCTGAGTCGAGAAAAATAAAGAGTTTGGTGTTTACTGTGTATGAGATTTTGTGTGTGCAGTTTTGGGTGTGCTAGGGCCAGTGATGGGCAATACAAAGAGCGATCCGGTGCTGTATTTTTTTTGGAGTCTACGATGGCCATGGCGGATGGCAAGGGGTCTTGTTCTGTAAAGAATGCCTCCACGAGGTTCTCGGAGAGGATTTGAATATTTTCGGCGGGAATGCACTGGACGAGACGCAATGGCAATAGCTCATGAGCGCTTGTTTTGGGAGAGTGGAGGCCAAGATCTTATCTAGCAGTATTGTGTGCAGAAATGACTACATAAATGATGCAGAGCTTGGAAATTCTGGATCTTCTACAATATATTTTTGGGCTTCAGAAAAACAATGTGAGCAATCAGTGTGAACAAATTGTTCTCTTGCCTTCAAATGCACAAGCTTGCTTTTGTATCCCTGAGGAGGATTTGGTAATCGATTTAGCACATGACTGAATTTGGAGGAGCAGCTGGGTTTGAATTCGCTGGAGGATTTTTTGTCCAACCATTGAAGGCGAAGGTTACGGGTATTGATTCCTTTTAGAGATCGAATGAAGGCTCATTTTTTTGAGTAGATCGATATACCAAATATAGTTCGCAAGATGTCGAGCGCAGAGTCGAACTAGTAGCGACTGGTCCGCTCAACCCTTCAGAGACAGTAACAACACAGTCAAACTCCGTGCAGAATCACCAGTGGGCTTACTAGTGCCATCTCTTCTACCTTGAACGCTGCTAATATTGATGCCATTATCAAGCCCACAGATGAAATGCAGGATGAAGATCCCAATGTTGCTCACATTTTGTGTGAGCATGCATATTCTTTGGCATGTAGTACTCTGTTTTCGAAGCAGATCTGAGGTTGAATGGTAAAGAATTCAAAGAAAGGCATGAAGAAAATATTGATTCACTTCCACTGTGGTGAGATTATTTTAAAATAGTTTTTTAAAGTCATCACCACACAAAGAAAGCGAAATTTGATATTTTCTCAACGTGAAAGTTTATTTTTTTAAAGTCTTGGGATCGTGGATAAAATTATTATGCCTTATTGAGCCTAGCTAATTCAATTTAGGTAAAGTTATTTTGTTAGAATTCACGACTCTAACAAATGATGACAAGTTAAGCATGGAGTTCCAAGATTTAATTGACAAAGAAAAAGATGCCCAAGATGTGAAACTAGCAACAACAACGATCCAATTATTATGGACAATGAGGTGAAAGTGTGAATTTATTCGTGTTTGTGGAATAGACTATATTATGTTGTAATGTAAATCACAGTTGTAATGTACACAAGTATAGGATGTTTTATTGTGGTCTATGTAAACTATGTACCTAGTAACTCCAAAGTTGGAGTGTGAAATGTAAGACTTGTAAGGCATGTGTATCCTCATAAAGTTCGTGGTAATCTATAAAAACACTAATAGTGAGAGCCCTTGGTGGCATGGTTGAGGGTGATCCGTTAAAACCCAAAGCATGGTTACAGGGAATCCGACAAAACCCGAGTTAACAATGATGGAGGGGATTTACAGGTATAGGTATAGATGTGCAGTTATAATGGTTGGAAGAACCATGTATGCGAAGGACATCCTACAAGACTGGCGGTTGCAGCGGTTAATACCCATGCATTCCAGTGGATGGTTGCTCCTTTATATGGACATCAACATATTCTTTTTGGTATATTTGACCACAACTAGATTTTGCAAACTGATATTGAGACAAGTACTCATTAAGGGGGAGTGTTGGAATATCTAATTCCTACTTGCCTCTAGTTGTGATTCTCACTAAGTAAAGGAGTCTATTCCTAATAGTTATGATCCATTTCCTAGTTTGATGTGTGGTTGAGAGATTTCCTCAATCAAGAGATTGTGTGTTTAAAATAGTCTCCCTATCTTAACACAACACTTTGTATATATAATTATTGATTAATAACTTGAATCTGGGTTCTCAATTTTTAACTAGGACTAATAAGGAAAATGCTCTAATACTCTTATATCATCCTCAATATGGCATAATTTATGTATAGAAATTTAAGCGTTATATACAATTACAAGTGTCAATTCGGTTGACAAAGGTGATTTGGTCTTATAACATCATGTCACCAACCATCCCCGAAGGTGCAATGTGTTGTTGATGTAAAGATGTTGCAATCGTATCGATGGATATTTGATTACAATTACTACAAACTTTCAACTTGGTAGTTCCGATTTTATTGTATTCAAACTCAAAATTGACTCATTTAAAAATTAAAATAGATTTACAATAAAATATTCCCATTTAAGATGGTTCGATACCATTCCAATTTGGATCTCTCTACCATTCGAACAAAGATATACATTTCCAAAAATTGACTCGCATCCAACTACTCATTAGGAATTTGTTAACATATGAAATTTGTTAACATTTGGAACCAATATATATGGCTCAGCTCATTTTCAAGAATCGTTGGCTAGCAATTCAAACAATGAAAATTCACAAATAAATAATCGGGAAAAAGAGCTTGAACGGTTTAATTCTGGGCAACTAACTCACAAATTTGCTGAGAATATCTGTGCAAATTATTTGCAGGACGAAATAACACTAGGGTGTATGTGATAACTCTGGGCGTAATAGTCGGCGGTACACTTGGATTTATTGCTGCCATACTGATTCTGAAGCGGAATGGTTTCTCTGTCGCAAACGTCCGGAACAGTATTCTACAACCAAAGGTCTTGAAACTGCAGCTACACATTCAGGTTTAAGGATCTCAGATACGATGATTTGCTTGGATCTTGTGAACTGTTCAACTATTATTTTACCGAGATGTAAAGAAGCTCTGCAATTATTTGCGCAGGTGAAGGAGAATCTATCTTCCCGCTCACGATATCGAATTCGGAATTCATTTTTAACTCCGAAATTCTGAGGGAAGCTACTTCCAATTTTAATGCAAATAATAAGCTCGGCGAGGGAGGTTTTGTGTCTGTCTTTAAAGTAAGCAGCTCCAATTAATCAGACTTAGACTTAGACATAGATATTTGAAAATAGTAGCGGTTGAAAGACATTAATTCCAACCACATGCGAGAATTCGGCAGATGTTTTGAGAGCCGGATAACTTTTTGGAGAATCCACAGAAACTTCTTTGATATATATAAAAGCTTGTTCAGCCATCAAATGAAACAAGTGTCATGTGAATTCGGCAGATGTTTTGAGCGCTGGATAACTTTTTGGAGAATCCATAGAAACTTCTTAGATATATATAAAAGCTTGTTCAGCCATCAAATGAAACAAGTGTGTGTTTTGTGTGTTGTGTTTAATGCTCGTTCTCTGATTTGATATCAGAGCGAGATAAGAATCGCCGGGAGACCAGTGTTGAGCGCGTGAGGCTATGTGAGCTTGTGGGAGACCAGTGTTAAGTGTTGAAAGTTTATTACTGCAAGTGGTGCGGCTGTGAGAGTTTTTTCTGCAAGTGGAGCAGAGTGCGATTGAAGTTTGGGTGGAAAGAAACTCACTCGAAGATTGAGAGAGTCGGTGGTAAAGGAGTTGCGAGGAGAAGAAGAGTCAGATTTCGAAAGCTGTTGGCTGAATGTGCTGGCAGAGCCGGTTGCTGTCAAGAAAATAGAGACGAAGATTTCAAAGGAGCTGTGAGGAGAAATTTGCTTGTGTACTAGTAAAAAGGGCGTTCTGGCCCGAGGGCGAACCTTGTGTTCTGTTGAAAAAAGGAGGTTTGTGCTTCTGCTGGTATCAAACTTGTGGCATATATTTCTTTTTCTTTTTAAGTCTGTTGTATATGGTTGTAACAAAAATAAATTGTAGTATATGATTTGTTGACAAAATGATACACTAAGGCTTGTTTATGTGTTCTCTGATTTTTGGTAGAAAATGAGAACATTTATGAGAAGTTGGTTCTAGTTATAAATCTGTTTTATTGGGGACTAATTCTCTAATGCCGTGTTGGAAGAAAAGGTTCATTTTTGAAGTAACTTTATAATTTTGGACCAATTCTCTAAAGCCGCCTTGGAAGGAAAGATTCGTAAAGTATGGTTACATAATGTTTTGTGGTTTTTTTGTGATTATGGAGTAAAGTAGTAATAAAAGAAAACGGTGGTTGTTAAGGAGTAAGTAAAAAAAAATATGTTATTATTAGTAATTGATTAAGAAAATTAATTATTGAAGTTGTGAAAAAATTGTATTTTGGTGGTTGGTAGTTAAGGTTTCAGAAGTTTATTGACAATAGCTAATATATTAGCAAAATTTTATTTATCTGAATCTAACAAATTAGATCGTGAAAATTATGCAAATTGGAAGTTTAAATTGCAGACTTTGATGGAAGGCAACAATACATAGGCGATTGTGTCTGGAGCTGAAGTTAAGCCAGTGTCCCCTCAAGCCACAGATGTTGCAATTCAAGATTGGGAGCGACAAAAAACAAAACAAAAGTGCTTTTGCGGATGACGGTTAAGGACATAATTATTCCACACATTAGAAAGTGCAAAACATCCAAGGAGACATGAGACACTCTCAAAAATTTGTATGAGACGAAGACTACAAATCAAGAGTAAACTTCTTTCAATTAAGATAGAAGAAAATGAAAGTGTTAGTGATTTTATTTCTAGAATTAAAAATCTAAAGGATAAATTAAGTGAAAATGGTGAATCAATATCTAGTACAGACTTGGTTTCTGTGACATTAAATGGAATGTTTGATGAATATCAAATGTTTATCACTGGTCTTTCAGCTAGAAAGAAGGCTCCTACTTTTGATGAGTTGGCAGGTATACTTATGCAGGAAGAAGAGCGGAGAAGAAGCTTTAAACAAAAATCCCCAATCCAGATTTGGCATTGATGGCCAAAGGGAAGCAGTGCTTCAAAGGCAAAGAGTGGGAAAAAATAAAGGAAAAAAGCCACAGGTAAAATTATTTCAAGGTACATCTTTACCAAGGACAAATGCCAAATCAAGTAGAGATGATGTGTGTTATTACTGTGGAAAATTTGGACATTTTGCTAAGAATTGCATGAAAAGGAGGTCTGATCAATTTAAATAAAGAAGGCATTTAGGAAATTATGTTGATAGAGATGAAGCAATTAGTCATGACTTTAGCTATCTTAAATTGTTTGTGTCCAATGTTGCTTTATCAGCAGAAACCGATGATTATAATGCTTGGTTTATAGATTCTGGTGCATCAATCCATATGTCATGCAAAAAGATTGGTTTGATACTTACTATGAGATTAATAATGGTGGACACATCTATTTAGGAGATAATAGATCACATGAAATTCAAGGATATGGTAATATAAGTGTTATGATGCCTAACGGACAAGAAAAACAAATTCAAAATGTGGGGTATGTCCCAGGATTAAAGAAGAACTTAATTTCAGTCTCTACTGTCACAGATCAACATTTAAAAGTTGAATTTGTGAAATCACATTGTTTGATAAAGGATGTGCAGGAAAACTACAAGGTTGTTGCAAAAGGAATGAGAGTTGGAGGCTTATACAAGTTGGATGTAATGAAGAATGGGCATCAAGCTTTGGCATCAATAGGTATGTCAACTATAGAACTTTGGCATCAAAGGTATGGACACTTAAATCATAATGACCTAATGTTACTACAAAAGAAATTGATGGTAGAAGGTCCTTCAATTATTAAGGGTGAACATTTTGAATGTGAATGTTGTGCACTAGGAAAACAACATAGGGAAGAATTTCCTATGCATGAAAATAGAAGAAAACATGAAATACTTGAACTAGTGCATAGTGATGTATGTGGTCCAATGCAAACTAAGTCACTTGGTGGAGCATATTACTTTATTATATTTATTGATGATAGCACTAGATACACCTGGGTTTACTTTATAAGAAACAAAAGTGATGTGTTTGAATACTTTAAAGAATTCAAGAGTATGGTTGAAGAGCATACAAGAAAGAGCATTAAAATTCTTCGATCAGATAAAGGTGGTGAGTACACTTCAGGAGCTTTTATCAAATATTGCAAACAAAATAGAATTATGCAACAATTTACAGTACCACATACACCTCAACAAAATGGAGTAGCTAAAAGAAAGAATAGAAAATTAGTTGAATGTGCTGGAAGTATGTTAAAAAGTAAAGGACTTTCTAATAGTTTTTGGACTGAAGATATTAACACAGCGGTATATCTTAAAAATAGAAGCCCTACTAAGTATCTTGAGCACAAAACACCATTTGAAGCATTTTATGGTTTTAAACCTAAAGTTAGTCATTTAAAGATATTTGGATGCAAGGCCTTTGCTCATATTCCTAAAGAAGATAGGAGAAAGTTAGATGCCAAAGCCATCAAATGTATTTTTATTGGATATTACACTGATCAAAAAACATATAAAATGTATAATCCAAGTACTCACAAGGTCTTTGCACGTAGAGATGTTCTATTTCATGAGCATGTAGATAAACAAATAAAAGAAGATAAACATAATACATGGCATTGTCCTTATGAAAACTTTAAGGAAGAAGAAGAAGTTGAGGAATCAACTCAAGTACAAGAACACATGGACATTCCAAAAGACACATCAAGGAATCAAAGTCCACAAAGAAGTGATGAAGGCACTCCATAAAGAAGAAAAGGAGAAGGTACTCCACAAAGTAATGAACCTCTAAGAAGGTCAACACGACAAATTCAAGCCCCCATCAGGTATAAAGATTATGCCTTAATGTCTCAAGTAATGACTATTTTTGAGCCCTTAAATTATGAATAAGCCAAAAATAATAAAGAATGGATGGAAGCTATGAAAGAAGAATATGATTCTATAATGAAAAATGAAACTTGGGATTTAACAGAATTACCTGAAAATAAAGTCCCTATAGGATCAAAATGATTGTACAAGACAAAATTTAATGCAGATGATAGCATAGACAAGTATAAGGCAAGATTGGTTGCAAAAAGTTATTCACAAAAAGAAGGTACAGATTATGAAGATACCTTTGCTCCAGTTGCAAAAATGAATACAATCGGAATAATGATAGTGTTGGAACTAAATATGATTGGAAGCTACATCAATTAGATGTAAAGTCAACTTTTCTAAATGGTGACTTAAAAGAAGAGATTTATCTTGTTCAACCAGAAGGATTTGTAAAGAAAGGTCAAGAACATCTTGTATGCAAGTTAAAAAGGCCTTATATGGACTAAAACAGGTCCCCAGATATTGGTATGATAAAATCGACAAATTCTTCTTTCAGCAAAGATTTAAAAAAAGTAAAAATGATCCTAATTTGTATGTCAAGACAGATAGAAATGGGGATATAGTATTACTCTCTATATATGTTGATGATCTAATAATAATGAGTGTTGATAAATTGATTACAGATACAAAAATAAAGTTATCACAGGAATTTGAGATGAAGGATCTCAATGAGATGCACTATTGTCTAGGTCCTGAAGTATGGAGAAATGATGGAAGAACCTTAATCACACAAAGCAATGTACAAATGAAGTACTAAAGAGATTTCATATGAATGGATGTAAAGCAGTGAGTACTCCATTGGAACAAAATATCAAATTAAGAAGTGATGATGGAACAAAAGAGGTGAATGGAACATTGTATCGACAATTAGTGGGAATTCTGAATTATCTCACTACCACTAGACCAGACATTGCTTATGCAGTGAGCATACTTAGTCAATTCATGGCTAAACCTCATGAAAGCCATTAGATAGCTGCAAAAAGGGTCCTTCGATATTTAAAAGGAACTATCAATTTTGGTATTGAATAAACTAATGCTTGTAATTTTGAATTGACAGGTCATCCTGATTTTGACTGGGTAGGAAATCCACCACTAGATACGTCTTCAAGATAGGATCGGGAGCTATACCATGGAGCAATAAGAAACAGGCAACAGTTTTCTTGTCATCCACCGAAGCAGAATATAAAGCATTATGTAGTGGCACCTGTGAAGCTATATGGTTCAGAAGAATACATGAAGATATTGGTGAAGGTCAACAAGAACCTACAATGATCAGATGTGACAATCAAAGCACCATCAAACTGGAGAACAATCCTGTATGTCATGCAAGATCAAAACATATAGACACACAATATCATTTTGTAAGAGAAAAGGTCCAATCAAAAGAAATTTCTCCAATACACTGTAATACAAATGAGAATGTAGCTGACATATTCACTAAGCCTCTTGGGAAGGCAAAATTTGAGTTTTGTAGAAGTAAGTTGTGTTGTAGAAAAGCAAGATTATATTGTAAGCTTAGCGGAGACTTAGACCATCAGGCATAATAATTAAGAGTATGGTTACAGTATCTTATGTATTGTGCTATAGTATATTTGTCATATGGTTGGAATTAAGGGAGAGTGTTGAAAGACATTAATTCCAACCACCTTCAATAAATGTAGTAGCTAGTCCCTTTTGGAGAATTCGACAGATGTCTCAAGAGCTGGATAGCTTCCTGGAGAAGCCACCGACTCAGAAACTTCTTTGATATATATAAAAACCTATTCACCGATCAAGTGAAGCAAAGTGTGTGTTCTGTGTGTTGTGTTTAGTGTGTGTTCTCTGATTGCAGCTCCAATTGATCATATGGAAAATGAGAATAATTTTGAATTGCATTGATGTGCAAGGGGTTTCACCTAATGGCAGAGTGGTTGACGATTGTCTATGGGTTCAAAGCAAGGAGATGTTGTATTTCTGAATGAAGCAAACCTCGTCAGCCATTTTCAGCACAAGAACCCTGTGAAATTGGTTGGTTGCTCCATTGAAAGCTCAGAAAGGCTACTGATTTACGAATACCTCCAAAACAGTAGTCTGGACAAGATTCTATTCGGTTCCTTCTAGCCCATTAACTACATAATCACTGCATCTAGTTTTTGAGTTTGTGCATGTAGGTTGCTGATGGCAAAACGTTGATCGATTATATGTAGAAAATGGGTCATGGTTTTCTGAGAAGGTGAAGATATAGAGATTTCATTGTAGATGATACCATTGTGCAGAGGTTACATGGCCCCAAAGTACGCCTTACACGGCCAATAACAGAGAAAGTAGATGTATTTGGTTTTGGAGTAGTTGTACTTGAAATTATCAGAGGAAGAAAGAGTCGGAGTTTGGTTCATGATACGGAGTTTCTCATCGAAAGAGCATGGCTCATATGATCTCATCTTGCACTAGAGTTTTTCTCTGATCTCTACAACGTTATGGCCCCTTTGCTAACACAAGTGAAATGTTCTGTCAATTACCAGACATGGAGACTGTATAAAGCAGAGAGAGCTTTAGAACTTATCGATCTCGCGTTGAAGGGAAGCTATGCATGGGAGGACGGAATTAGAGCGGTTACAGTTGGTCTTTTGTGTACGCAAGCCGCTGCAGCGTTGCGGCCTTCAATGTCGCAGGTGGTGTTGATGCTCACAAAAGAGCGAGAAAATCTTCCTTCGCCCACAAAACCTGCTTTCATAGATCTGGATTGTGTGGTGGGGATACACGACCAAGTTAAACGCCCTAGAGTTAAGGAGGAGCCAGATACAACATCAAGCAGTGCAGCGACTTCTTCAACAAGACCTTCCCATAACCAACCTGGAGGTGCTGACCCTTCATCAAGCATTCTGGAACCGAGATGACGTTCAAGCAACGCCTCTTAGTATTATCTTCGTTGTGCGTTATTTTTTTATGCCACAAATGTAAATTACTTTTTATAAATAATATTATAGCTTTTTATTGAAAAATCCATTAATGGTATATTTGTTAATTTCTATTTTGTTTTATGTCGAATATAATTTTTATGTTTCAAATCTTTTCATGAATGATTTACATTTTTTTTAATAGGGAGAAGTGAGGC
>APFE030980755.1:105357-149829 GCA_000404065.3 Pinus taeda
CCCCCCCCCTTCTTAAGCTTCCCTTCTCTCAACCCCTTTCTGTCTCTCCCTTATCTCTATCCCTCTTTCTATCTCTCTTTCCCTTTCCTATTCTCTCGTGTCTCTATTCCTTTCCTCATTTATATCTCTCTCCCCTTATCCCTCTTCGTCCTCTCCATCCCTATGTCTCCTTATTTCTATACTTATTACCCCATTTCTCTTTGTTTATGTATTTATATCTCTCTTCATTCTCCCATATCTCTCTCCCCCCTCCCTCATGTCTCTCCCTTTTCTCCCCACCCCCTCACCATTTTCCCCTCATATATCCCTTTATTTATTTATGTCTCTCTCTACCCCTATATGGCTCCCCCTACATCCTTATCTCTCTCTCAACCCCACCTCTCCCCGTTTTCCTTTGTCTCTCTTTGTATATATAACCTCCCTTCTATATCCCTTTCTCTCTTTTTATCTTTCCCTTCCTCCCTTTCCCATCTTCATTGTCTCTCTTCCTCCCTTCCCACCTATCCCTCCCTTCCCATCATTTCATATCTCTTTTTCTCTCTCCCCTATCTACCATCTTCCATGTAGCTTCATCGAGCCCAAAGTGCTTCCATTGCACTTTAACTTGATCGATTACTCAGTTTCAGAGCATGAGCACATTTTTCTGCAATATAGACTGAGGCTTGGGCTAGAATTCTCCATCTAGTTCCACCTGCAATACAAACTAGTCAATCACATGATCAGCATCCTTAACATACTTCTTAAGCAAAGATACATGGAAAGCATGATGAAATTTCACTATTGGAGGCAGTGCAAGTCAATAGGCTACTGGCCCAATCCTCTCAATGATATTGAAGGGTCCACAAGGCTGTGGTGCCAACTTGGCACATGATCCAATTTGTAAGGTGCTCTTCTTAGGTTTGATGTGCAAGTACACATGTTCCCCAACCTGGAACTACTTAAAAAACCTGTTCCAATCTACATAGATTTTCTTCCTATCATGTGTTTCCTTTAGATTCTTCTTGATCACCTACATTTCATATTCCATGTTTGCCAACATATCTAGTCCAATTAATACCCTGCTAATCAGATCACTCCAATAGATAGGAGTGTTACAACTCTACCCATACAATTCCTCAAAAGGACTCATCCTTAATGAATCCTGATAATCGTTGTTGTATGCAAACTCTACCAAAGGAAGATACTCTTCCCACTTCTACTGCTGATGCATCACATGCATCCTCAACACATCCTCCAATATCATGTTGACCCTCTCTATTTGTCCATCTGTCTGTGGATGATAAGCTGTATTGAAGGCCAACTCTGTGCCCAAACCTGCAAATAACTCCTTCCAGAAATTGGAAGTGAACTTTCCATCCATGTATGACAAAATATTCTTTGGAACACCATGCAACCTAACCACATCTCGAATGAATACCTATGCTACATCGCTATCTCAGAATGTAGACTTCATTGGAACAAAATGTGCAACCTTTGTCAACCTGTCCATGATAACCATTATGGAATCATGCTGTTTCATTGTCTTTGGAAACCCTGTCATGAAATCCATGGAAATAACCTCCCACTTCCATTCTGGAATTGTGATCAGTTGTAGTAGTCCACCTAGATGTTCAGACTCTTCTTTCACTCGCTAATAGTTGAAACACCTCGCCACAAACTCTGCTACATCCTTCTTCAAATACGACCAATAGTAAAATCTCTTGATTGTTGTCGGTACCCTTTGATAACCTAGGTGACCCAAATATGGTTTTGATTGAAACTCCTCAAGATCACCTTCTATCATGAATTGTACATGGGTACCTAAAATTGCCTTGTACTCGGGACTCATTCATCTTGCATGATACTCACCTAAGTTATGCTTAAGGGGAGGTGTGGATGTACATGCACATTTGTTAGCTTTAGTTAATTTTAGTGCTTACATGTGGTGTGCACTTAGCTTTAGTTAACCTTAGTGCTTTCATATAGTTAAGCATAACTTATTTGCTTTATGTATTAATTCTCTCTTCAATATTGAAATATCAAATTCATTCCCTCTTCAAATTATTATTTTTTTAATTCTTGCAAGTTTATGCAATTATTCTCTATCTAGGTCCTTACCTATTCTCTAATAATTTTACAAGGATCTCAGATTCCTCATGAAGATAGTTTAGGCCACATGTAGTTCCAACCATGATTTAATACATATCTTTCTAGTCAAGTAAATGATGTTTTGTTGCATCTGCAAAGAAAAACACAAGAAAAATATTAGTAACCTAGATGTAAGAACTCAAATAATTATTTTGGGAAGATGGTGTTATTATGCAGTTAATGGGCTAGAAGTAACCCAATAGAATCTTGTCTAGAATATTTTTCTAGAGGTATTCATAAACCAGTCTTGAACCCATATGCAATTGTTTAATTGCAGCCTGACTGCCATTGGGTAAAACCTCTCATTAGGGGAATTTTGAGGTCAAAAATGGGCCTCCTAAGAAAAAAGTACAACCAAAATAACATTTATAAGAACCAATACGATTCAAGATGATGATGTCAACCATGGAAGATGATTCACCATTTTTGGAGTAAGAAAGTACAAAGATTAAAAAATAATAAAATAATAAAACTATTTTTCCAACTCGTATTTTCAACTTATCTCCCTAAGTTTTTACTCAAATTTCAAGCGAGAGTACTCATTGGATGCAAAATTTAATTCTTCATCCAAATAGTACCCATGTTGCATACTTTCAATGGACCATACTACACGAAAAATGAGAAATATATGAAAAAACACAATTATATATTTCTCATTTCTGTGTAGTATGGTCCATCGACAATATGCAACATGGGTACTCCTTGGATGAGGAATCAAATTTTGCATCCAACGAGTGTTTCCACTCAAAATTTTAGTAAACCCAAAGGGAGATAAGTTGAAAATACAAGTTGAAAAAATAGTTTTGTTTTTTTTCCCTATAAAATTTGATGATGTAATCTAATCTTATTTTATTATTTCCACTATTATTTTATAATTTCCTTAGGAGGCCCATTTTAGACCTCAAAATTACCCTAATGTGCACACCATTGCAATTAAATATCATTTTATTCTCCATTATGATCGATTGGAGCTCCTACTTTCAAATATCCTTTCCAAAGAATTGATCATAAGAGCTCACTTTAAAGATAAACCCAAAATCTCCATCGTCAAGCTTGTTATTTGCATTAAAATTGGAAGTAACTTCCCTTAAAATTTCATAAGTTAAAATGGATTCTAAATTTGATATGTGGAGCAAGAGGATAAATTCTCCTTTTCCACCTGCAGAAATAATTGCAAAACCTCTTTATATCTTGTTAAATAAATAAGCGAATAGTTCATAAGATACAAGCAAATGATTACAGCTGAGATACTTAAAACTAAATATGTTGTTGTAGTTTCAGTACCCTTAGTTCTAGAATTATGTTTCAGTTACTTTCTACATGAAAACCATTCCGCCTATGAATCGCTAGAGCAATAATGAATCGAAGTGTAACACTAAATATTACACCTAGAGTTATCCCATACACCCTAGGGTTATATCGTCTTACAAATTTTCACACATATTCTTAGTAAATTTGTGTATTAGTTTCCCAGAATTAAACCACTACATTACTTATCATTGTTCATAAAGTCAGTGAAGAATATACTGGAGGATATGATGGGATAATATAAGTGTTAAAAAAGTTATAAACTTTGTAACGTAAATAACAGTTCTCAAATATGAATTATGCCCCAAGAGCTCCATTATGGCATCTAAATATATTTTTTAAGGCATCTAAATATATTTTATGAGGCATACATTGCTTGTGGGGAACAAATCTCTCAAGAACTATGCTAAGTTGTAGATATTCACCATCAACCTAGGATATAGGGAGACATAGGGAGAGAGATGAAGAAGAATGATGTAGGGAGACATGGTAGGGGGGAGAGAGAGGAGGGAGAACGATGTGGGGAGACATGGTAGAGGGAAAGAGAGAGGAGGGAGAGATAGAAATAGAGGGAGAGAGATAAGGGGAATCAAGAGATACGGACAAAGATAGAAAGGGAAAGGGAAATGGGTGAAGAGAGGTGGAATTAGGGAATGAGAGAGAGAAAGGAAGGAATTGGGAGAGAGAGAAAATAAGGATAGGGGAGAGGGAGAAATGGAGATATAGAAATAGGGAAATGAAGATAGAGGGAAAATGATATGGGTTGGAGAGAGTGTTTCTATTAGAGAGAGAGAGCATGTGTTTTAGCGAGAGAGGAAAAGGATGAGAGATATATGGATGTAGGAGGGAGATATAAAAGGGAATAGAGAATGAGAAGGAAAAAAGGAAAGGGGGAAAGATGGAGAAATAAGGAGATATCAGGGGAGAGAGGGGAGAGAGGGATAGAAGGAGACACCGGGGGTAGAGAGAAAGATATAGGGAGAGATATGAAGAGAGAGAAAATGATGGAATGGGAGAGGGAGAACATGAGAGATAAGGATAGGGATAGGAGACAGAAGGAAAAAAGAGAGTGGGTTAGAAAGAGAGAGTGTGTGTTAGAGAGAGAGAGAGAGGGAGAGGGAAAAATAAGGGTGGGAGTGTGTGTGAGAGAGAGGCAGAGAGAGAGAGAGAGAGAGAGAGAGAGAGAAACAAGAAAAGGGGGAGAGGCGGGGGAGAGAGACAGAGAGGGAGCAAGATATAAGAAAAATGTTGGTGGGGGGGAGAGGAGGGGTGAGAGAGAGAGGGGAAATGGTTGGAGAGAGATATGGATGCACTATGGATATCAGAGGGAGACATATTAGAGAAAGAAAGAGAGATGTAATGCAAGAAATAAAAGCGAGGATGATGAAGGGAATGAATGTAAACACATTTTAATAATGCATATGCATTCCTAACCCATTCTCATGGGATAAATAAGAGAGATATGGATTTTAGGAATAAGGAGAGAAATAGATGGGGGTTATAGATAGAGAGAAAGAGGGGGATATGGAAAAAGAGTGTCTAAAGGGATTGGAAAATGGGGGAGAGAAACTAGGTGATGGGGGAGAGTGTACATGTTAGAGAGAGAGAGAAGGAGACAAGGAGAGATAAAGGGGGGGGAGAGTGTGTATTTTAGAGAGAGAGGGAAGGAAAGGAGGGGAGGTGGGAGAGAGAGACAGGGTAATAGAAGGGATATATACAAGGGGGGAGATAAAGAAAGAGAGAGAGAGAGGAAGATATAGGGAAAACGAGAGGGGGTTAGAGAGAGAGAGAGGGAAAAGGAAAGGGGGGGGAGATAGGGGAAGAGAGAGATACATGTAGGAGGGAGATAAACAGGGTAGAAAGAGATAAATGAGGGAAATAAGGAAAGGGTGAGAAATACATTAAGAGGGAGACATAAGAACAGAGAGGTTTGGGGAGAGGGATATCGGTAAGAATATAGAGAGAGAGAGAGAGACAAAGGAGTAAGGAGGGAGAGAGACAGGGGGAGGTGAGATAGAGAGAAAGATAGTCTAAAAGGGTAGGGAAATGGGTGGAGAGAGGTGTAATTAGGAAAGGGGAGAGAGAAAAATGAGGTATAAGGGAGAGGGAGGGAATGAAAGATGGGCATAGGGAAAGGAACATAGAGGGGAAACAAGAAGGGGTTAGAGAGAGTCTGTGCTATAGAGGGAGGGAGAGTGTAGGAGAGTGTGTGTGTGCATGTGTGTTAGAGAGAGATAGAGTGAGAGAGAAGGAGGGAGAGAGGGATGTATAAGGTATACATACAGGGGGAAGAGAGAGAGAGGGGGATGCATAAGGTATACATATAGGGGGAAGAGAGGGAGAGAGGGAGATATATAGGAAAAGAGAGGGAGCTTAAAGAGGGAGAGAGAGAAGGAAAGGGGAAGAGGTGGGTGGGGGTAAGATAGGAAATTGGATGTAGGAGGGATACATACATGGACACAGGGGGAGAGAGAAAGAGAGAGAGAAAAGGATGGGGAAGGAAGAGAGACAAGATATATAGGGGAAGGGGGAGAGAGAGAGAGAGAGAGAGAGAGAGGGAAGACATAGTGATATAGAGGAGGGAGACATACAAGAGAGAGAGAGAGAAAGAGTGTTTGTGTAACAACCCTGGTGAAAATTTCATGTAATAAAAGATAAAAACAATAACCACAGATGAATGGGACATTTATTCCAAGCTAAATGTTGGGCAAGACATCCTGGGGGGTGTTCATTTGGTTGTTTATGTCTAAGGAAATTGACAAAGGAAATGGCTAAGTTTTTGAAAAGGAAAAATGGCATTTTTGGCACAATTATTTATGAAAATAATGGAAATTAGGAGAAAAAGGAGGTGAAAGGTCATAGGTTGCGTGTGAGGAGGAAAATGAAGAAAGCTAATGGAAAATGAAGAAAATAGGGGCCTCATTCATAAAAAGGTTTATGAGGATCATTTGGTAACCTTTTTTTAGTTTAGCTTTGAAGCTTTTGCATTATTCTCTCTCTCTCTCATACTCTTGGACACTTAGAGTTTTCTTGGAGCACTTTGGCCTTGGAGAAAGAAAGGCAAATAAGGCAAGAGGAAGCAAATATAAAGAAGGGAAAGGTGGGATCAAGCATCTACAACAAGCTTCATTGCAGGTATTGACTTGCATGTGTTTCTTTTCTACCATGTTGTGGGTTTTGCTAGGTGACATAGTATTTTTAGCCTAGCCTTGCCATTTCTTAATAGCTTTGATGAGATGGGTTCTCTCATTCAATTTATGTGGGATAGACGGATTGGATTCGAAGCTGAGTGGGGTGGATCTCCGAATTGAAAAACACATGGTGTAGTGGTCATTGAACGGGACTGAGAATGCATGAAGCCACTGGCCTAGTAACACTTGAATGGAACTGTGGGTTGCGGTAAATGTAGATTGTCTGCCTTAGTGGGCCTAGGAGTCCTTGCTGGTGAATGGTAGGATATACGGTAAATCCAAGAGGTAGTTTTTCTCTCTGTCAGGCCTACTGATTTTAGGATGGAATACACAGTAAATCCTAGAGAGTATGTCTCAGTGTAGGCCCTAGTGCTTCTGGGATAGAATACACGGTAAATTGTGGAGAGTATGTATCGGTGTAGGGCCTAGTGATCCCTAGATCGGACCATGGTAAAGTCTGAGAGACTAGGAGGCACTCAAATTCCTCACAGTGTAAGTAGAGAACTTTGGTGGCATCCATGCTTGTTGGTTTTTTTTGGTGTGTTCTACGAGTCCCACATTCATTCTTGGAATATGGCACGGGGTTGATTGGCTAAAGAGAGACTTGGCTCAGCCAATCTATGGTCGGGTGAAACATGATAGTTCCATCTCCTGTTGGTTTATTGCATTCATTAATGAAAAATTAATTCCCTTTATTTTCATGTGTAAATGTACTGATGTATATGTGGATTTTATGGCTGATATGTTTTGATATTTTGTACCTATTATGCTAGTTATATGTATGTTTTGTGACAACAGCTATGTATGGATCTCAGCATGTTTTTACTTGCAAATGAATGGATAACATATCTATGGCCTAATAGGATAATGTAGCAAATTAAAAGAGGGAAAAATGATTCATAGTGGTTCTCAAATAAGTATGAGATCGCTACACTTAATTATGTTTTTTACACATGTAGGTTACATGTTGGCGATACGTTTGACAAAATGCCTCTCATGGCTAGTAGGGGTATGGTTAAGGTATTGTTCAACTTATTTTTTTGGCATCATTGTTTTCCCGTTATCTTACTATTCTTAAGCTATCACTCCATTCTCGGTAGTGATCTGGGCGTTGGGCCTGAAAACGTGGCTTAAATCCTAGGGTCACTAGCACAAAATTGGTGAATCGGGTACCTAGACGCTGACACATAAGCCTGTGAGAGCGACTTTGGGTTTATGGGTGCTTTCATGTGTATAAGATGATAATGGTTGAGGCCTAATATGGTAAAAACTTCAGTAGGACCCAAGGGAAAGTTGTCTGAAGTGTTGGATTGGTTGTTGAGGGTCCTGAAGCTGAGGTCAGATGAATGTGTGTGATGTTTCCGTCAATTCCACTTCCTTAAGGTCACATAGGAGGTCAAATCCAATCATAGTGGCCTCTCGTTGCATGTTTACCCCGGTTGGATAGTTACTTGGGTAGATGTGGGAAGAGGGTAGTACATTGTGGTATCAGAGCATGGTTCACCCCTCAGACTGGATGGGTTGTGTGTTTCTCATGCATGCATGTCAGTTGCATGTGTGTGTCTTGTGCTGTGAGGCCATGTGCTTGTTGCAATTACATGGTGTTAATCATCTTTATAGTGATGTTGCCATGTGGAAGTTGATGTTGTTTTTGTGGAGTGCATTTTCATGAGTCTATGACTGGTTACATGTTGTTAAATGTCACTTCCATATAGCATTCTTGTGTTTTTGGTTACATTTTGCTACTTGTTGTTACAAGTATTGTTTGTTTATGATCGATTATATGTGTTTATGCATGTGTGTGGTCCATGTTTATGTTGTTCCATGTTTATGCTTGTGTATTGTCTGCATATATTTTGGTGCATTGACTACATTTATGGTTGTGCATTGTCCATGTACATTGGTATGATTGATGTCATCATGCATGAGGTCGTCATATGTGCTATTGATAAGGTCATGCATCGGTTACTGGACTACAACTAGAACGATAGTTACATTGTTATATGATTATGTATTATGTTTCTATGTGTTGTCATGATTATGTTATACATGTATCAGGTTGATTTGTTGATCTTGCATATGGGGCATCCTCCCCAAACTATGTTAAGGTACATTGGTTTATTGTGATTTGGTTTAGCTGACATACCTTGCAAGAAGAATATCAAAGATGACTAGTAAGATGGTAGGCTATAGTTCCTTAGACTATCCCTATGGATTAGATGAGCAACATGGTGTTTGGAATTCCTTTGATCTAGTAGACACATTGAGAATCTTAAAGTTATAAATAAGGATTTGTAAGGCAGACAATGACAACATCATATATGCACGAGAGAAACAAGAAGAAGTAAATGCAGTGATACTTAAGAGTTTTTTAGATTTTCAGTGACAGGGACCATGTCGTATCAGCCATGAGTAGAAGGACAAAACTAATGGGGCATATGATAGTAGGTCCCATGGTGGTCACTATGGATAGGATAGGTGATGGACACAGGTACTATTCTAGTTCTGGTTTATATATGCACTATGATCATCATCATTATCATCCTTACAAGAGGATTGATAGGGGATACTTGCTAGAGGAGTTTAAGAAAGCAAAGACACCTAATTTTGATGGAGAGATGAAGAAACCATAGGATGTAGAGGCATGGTTTCTTCGTATGAGGAAGTTATTTATGTTGCATGAATATTCAAAGAACATGAAAGCTAGAGTAGCTACATTCATCTCAAATGTAAAGTAGACATTTGGTGGGAAGATGTGAAGAACGTCAGATGTATACATGAGGAGGGATTGACTTAGAGTATGTTCGAGAGGTTATTCAAGAAGAAATATATTTCAGAGAGATACTTTAATTACAGGGCAAAATAATTCTATGAGCTAAAGATGGGATCAATGACAAATGCGGAGTACACTAGTAGGTTCTTGTAGCTACTAAGGTATGTGCCTTACCTCACTGAGGAGAAGGCCAAGATTCAAAGGTTCATTAGTGGATTACCAGTTGCATTCAAAATCAATATTGATTTCGATGAGTCTAGATCATTGGAGGAGACCATCCGAAAGCTAAGGCATTGCTATGAGCAATCGAAGCGCAGATATGAGACCAAGCCAAAATGGAAAGGTAATGCAAAGAACAAAGGGAAATGGGACAGAAAGTGAGAAAGACTTCAGGGTACAGGTAATAAAGAGAATGTAGTTCCATCTAAGAAGTTCAATGCATAAGACAGAAGACATGGATTTCCACCTGAGGAATAGAATAGGGATGCACGCTGGAAGCCTATAGAGTGTTGGACTTGTGGCAAAGATCATCGCAAGAGAGATTTTACACAAAATGAGGGTTGTAGGCATCACATATATAGTGCACATGACACATAGACTGTTGGGGACTTTTTTCAGAGCTTTCCTCGTATTTATGCAACATTGGATAACAAACAGTGAAACCATCAGGCATATATCATTGAGATAGACGGTAAGCTTTGTGATCAAGTTATTTCTATTTTGATTAAAGTTGGATATAAGTATATCTATGTTAGTCTTGACTTGGTGGATAAGTGTGGTTTGAGTAAGGAATTGCATGCGTAATCTTGGTTAGTGCAGTTGGCTACAGGTATAAAGAAGCAAGTTCACCATTAGGTAAGAGATTGTGAATTTGATTTGAATGGTATGCCTGCCACAACACATTTGAATATATTACTGTTGGGATCATATAGTGTGTTTTTGGGCATGGATTGGTTGTACCTTCATAGAACCAAGGTGGATTTTTATGACAAAGCTATTGAGTGCTTGGATGACAATGGAGAACCTAGAGTCTTATAGGGAAAGAAGAAAGCCACATCAGTTAGGATGGTGACAGCTATGGAGGAAAAGCGTAGTCGCAGGAAAGGGTGTGTGTTATTCATAACACACATTTCTAAAGACAAAGGTAAGGAAGTTGAGGGTGCAAATGTTTTGAGCAGGTACCTAGTTCTACATGTTGGGTGTGGAATCACCCCAAGGCATGTTTTAGGGCTTAAAGCCCAAGTTTTGACTAAACCCATTGTAAAGACTCCATGAATTGTGCACACAGAGTGTGAAGTCATAATAGAGTCACATGGTTTTCCTCCCTTGTTTTTGTAATGTAATGTTGGCTTGAAAAATCTACCCATGGTCTACGGACCATGGGATTGTATAAATAGAGCAAGGATCTAAGTGTAGAGGGTAGTTAATGGAAGCATGATGAGTCTAAGGAATTGATTGAGTCAAAGTTGTGTCTTTGGGTCGTAGAGTAGGAGAAGGCTCTGCAGCTGTGTGCGCAGAGGCCTAGTAGTTCGCAGCTGAGTGTATAGACCCCTGCAGTTGAGTGCATAGGGCAGGTCGAGTCTGTAACTGCGGGAAGAATTAATAAAAGAGAAGTTTTATCATATTTTTGTGTATCTTTTCTTGTTATATGTTATATTGGGTATGAATTGCAAGTTTACTATTTATTTGTTGCGCGAACTCATACGAATGTGATGTATAACTAAATATAACATAAGGCATCCATTTACGTGAAGATAACTAACTGGTGTAAGAAGATAAGTAAGATCTCGGGTGTGACTTAGGGGAGTAGTCTAAAGCGCTGCTCCAATAGCGCAGAAGTCCCACAACCCCTAGTTAGGGCTGCACGAAGGAAAATATATTAGGGCACGAAGGCCAGGGAAGTGCGCAAAGTAACTTGCATGCAAGGACTAACAGTTGGATCGAGTCAAACCCCTTAGACATCTCAAGGGTGCTGAAACTTGGTTCCAGCACCCCCCATACTACTTCAGGTGAGACCTTAGTTCGTGCTCCACAAACTGTTGCCAAAAGGATCAGTAGTACAGTGATTTGTTTGGCTATTTAACTCTGAACTTGGGTTAGGCCCCAACAAGCCAACAAATGGTTTGTTGTCAGGACCGGGATCTACATAGAGATGTCTAATGTCGTATCACTGGAATCCAACTAAGAAAGGAATTGAAGATTTGTTGGATAGGAAGATTCACGAGTTCATGGCGCGGGAAAATAGGAATCCATGAATATAAAAAGAAGAGTGGTTAGACTGCTACCTATACATAGAGATCTATGAAATTTTCTTCGCATCTTTCCCTACTAAACCATACGAGTGGATCGCGAAGCTAGCAGATAGCCAAGGAAGGTGCAAGCTCGACAGACCTATTGTGTGGACTCCAGAATTGGTGCGTAGATTGGAAGCATCAAAGGATAAGATCGTGCGTACTGTTGATCACTGGATCGATCAAACTATAAGAGGATTCATTACCGAATTCGCGGTAGATACTTCAGTCAGCTACAGCGAGGCAGAGCGACACTTCCTCAAAGGACCACGAGGTAAGTATGTTAAGCCTTTGAAGACTTGGATTAAAATGCCACTATGTGAATATATTGATGTTTGGGGCTACGCGAAGTGGGAGAATTTACAGAAACGAAGGTAGTGTAGAACTAGAAACTAGCCCCTTGATTTCACCTCCATGAAGGGACGAGGAAGAGCTTGCGAAGGTATCACCAAGAAGTGCGATCAATTTGATTAGGTAGAGGATTCTGCGCATACCACCCCCACCGACACCACTGCCAGTGTCACCATCTTCACCCCCATCTTCGCCCATACCACCTCCGCCACCACCGCGAGTTGATATGGCAAGTGCGATAAAGTTGCTAGTGTTCAAGGGAGTAGGAAATGAAGATCCAGACCAATTTTGGTTCATGATCAAAGTTGTATGGGAAGCGCAGGGAGTTACGGATGTCAATATAAAGAAATAAATGCTGATTAGTGCTCTACAAGATCGCACGTTGAACTGGTACATTAAGCATTCCAATGACAATTCGAATGGGGGATCGCAGGTATCCAAACTGCTCTAAACAAAGAATTTAGCAAACCGAAATCAGAGGCACAGTCGATCATTGGGTTCATGGAGATCACCATGCTACTAGTGAGACCCCTTGGGAGTTGGATCAAATACTGAAGTGCACAATTCGCAAAGCTAACATGATGTTGACAAATGGAGAACACCATAAATGGTTTGTAGCATCATTAACATCGCATCTAAGGAATGTGCTGTCATAATAGAGGCTAACAACTAAAGCCAAGGCCTTGGAGATTGCGATGATATTACACGAGACCCCGATACAAGATCCCAACCTAGGAGTTCAACAAATTCACGCACGATTGAAAAAATTGTGCCTTGAGATGCAGAGTTTGAAACAAGACATGACATCTTGCCCAGACGTGTGCGACAAGGTATGGTGCGTAAAGTGCAAGGGTTAGGGAAATGACAAGGACCACTGCCCAGTGTTCGTGAATTACCTTGCAGGAGGAGGACCAATTCCATTGAGACTATAGACACAAGCAGGACCTAGTGTGATGCCCACATTATGGTGCACAATTTGTCAAATAGGGGGAAATCATGCCACGGAAATCTGCCATCTATTGCAAAAATACACACAAAATTCACAACAATTGTTCTGTAATTTCTGTAGATCAGTGGGACATGATGAATGAACTTGTAGAAGTTATGATATGATGATGGATAGGACTCCCACCTACAGAGTTCAAGCTGAAATGTGGCCCCTTGACCAAAATGCGGGGATGGCGCGGACCAGATTTTAGGGGTGTGGACAAGGCCGAGGTGGAGGAGGACCTAGAAGAGGTCGCGGACAGCTGATATGTTACAATTGTAGAGGGCCAGGACATTATGCCCACGATTGTACGAATTTGATGCATCCATCATGCTTGTATTGTACATTGTTTGATCATGAGATAGAGGATTGTCCCACACTAATAGCACGTTTGTGCGATAAAGAAGCACTCCAACCTCCCCCGACTCAAAACTTGCAAATGATGAGGTCTGAGCCGCACAAGGAAGACCCTAATGTGAATATTGTGCTCTAGAGTGGAATTACGATAAGGGATGATAAAGGCAAGCAGCCTGAAGATAATACTTGGGTTCGCAAAGCTTTGATGAAAGAACCAAAGTTTCATCTGGAGCGCGCTAAGGAAACCTTCATGGAAGCTAGGAAGAGCTTCGCTGATGCCTCCACTTCAAGAAGCAAAGACAAACCAACATAAAAAATGGACCCATTGATGCTCACAACTTTCTTGGAAACATGCATGAAGCTATTGCGTGACATCAAGGTTGTAAAGGGGTTGCAGGAACTCATAAATAGATGTGTTGGGATTGCACTAGGAGAACTGCGTCTATTCCAGAAGCTCAGAAAGCACACAACGAGGACAGGAAGGTAGATGAGATTGACCACATAGATTGGAGAATATGAAATGGACCATGTGATTCTGGACCTAGGATCAAATGCGAATGTTCTGCCAAAGCAGACATGGGAGTGCATGGAGAGGCCTACGCTGCAATGGTCTCTTATCCAGCTGTGAATGGTGAACCAACAAAAGGTCCTACCTATTAGAAGATTGCAGGGGATCACATTTGATATTGAAGGAGCGAGCACGCTAGTAGATTTTGAAGTGATAGAGATTGTTGATGACACCAAGCCCTACCCCACGCTGTTAGGAATCGATTGGGCCATTGATATGAATGGGGTGATAAATCTAAAGAAGCGCAAGATGATTTTTGAGAAAAAGTCTTTGCACATAGTTGTACCTTTGGACCCTGCAGAACGATCACATTACACAGAGCCAGTGCGCAACTATGAAAGCGATGATGATTTAGATTGTATCTACAATAGAACTGCGCAAGAGAAAGACTGGGTAAATCTAACTGTGAATGGACGAATCTCATGGGAGCGCGAAAGCTCCTGTACATCGGATTTTGACGAAGAGATATAGCGATGGGAGAATTGGTTACATGAGGTAACCACATTGAACTGCAACATGATGACAAGATCATTGCGCTGCGTATCAACAGAGGTAAGGGATCTGCCTACGTATGATGGGTTAAGTGATGTAGATGATTTTTTGAAAGAGAGGTGTCGAAACAGTAACTTTTCAAGGCTTTGAAATGGGTACTACGCGCTATGCCCGCGAGGTGGTGGGGTATGCACCAAGGAAGCTTTAAGGGCTAGCGTGAATGTAGGAGGATGATGCGTATATGGTTTGGGAAGCCTCATATGTGATTAATAGACAAGATTGTTGGACAAAACTATCGGCGTGCCCACCTGTCTAGATGGATACAAGCATATGTTATGAAACTTGCACGAATGCAAATAGACTTCATGTTAGGAGAAAAGGTCAATAAGCATGGGTGGTCGAGGAAATCGTACGAACAACCCCGTCGGTTGGAACAATGAAGTATGGAAAGGACGAGTGTGCAGAAGGTTGTCCACGTAGAAGCTTTTAATAGAGTATGCGAAGCACTGAATAAGGTAGACAATGCGCAACGCACTGATTGGGACCTACGCATACCAGCAATTATATGGGCTTATAGAACCATGTGCAAGAAACTGATGGAGCAGGTGCCTTCGAGGCTAGTGTTTGGAGCGGATGTTGTAATCCCCATAGATTATAAAATCCCTAGTCCGTGCATAGCAACACCAGTAGATACAACGGTTCGCGGAACCTTGGAAGAAGGGGTAGCACAACTGAACAAAGAAAAACACTTGGGACCTGACGAAGAAATCCGATAGGATGACCTTAGGCTCCAAGAACTTATGAAAGAAAGGGTACAATAAAGGGAGAAAAGCACTCTGGTAGAAGCAAAATTCAAGAAGCTTGAGGACGAGATAAAGGCAGATTTTTTCAATAAGAAGACTAGGGTGATAAAACAGGGTGCACACGATTACCTTGATGAATTTGGGGACTACTGTTGAGAGCTGATCAGCCTGATGCCTTGGATCGGACCGCATATTACCAAATGGATCCACCATGGTGGCGCGCTGTAGATGATAAAGTGTGCGACACAACCAGTAATAATGAAAGGTGGGTATTTTCTAGGAAAAGTGATGGATGACTGATGAAACCTTATACAGGTGGCACAACCACTTGACTAGCCGTGGGAAGTAGAGTCTTAGTGCTCTAGGTAGTTGAAGGGAGGCACGGTACTATAAACTACTCTGCCTGGGAGCTACGCGATGTTGGTGTTGCGCACAGGAGTAAAGTGTCACAAGGTCTGCGACCACGCAAGGGGGGTTGTGCTGCCGCGTCGGTTAGCTAGAAAGTGACCGTTGGAGTCACTATTCATGATGTAATGATCAACTTGAGACCAAATGGAGTGGGTGACAGGCATTTAAGATGTGCTTTATGGGAACTATTTGGGAAAATTTGCCGACAAGGGAGCATTAATGAGCCGGATTTGGGGGGAATGGTCGAATTCAAATTCAAAAGACGCTATAAATTACAAAGGGCTTCCCAGCAAACAACACTTGGTCATTTGCAAATTGAGCTATCATATGCTCGATGTATGCTGAGTTGAGACGTGTTTACCTTATCCAGAGCATTGATTGAGCCCCTTATTGAGCGATTAAGAGATTTCTGGACTAGTAAGATTATCGCATTAAAAGAAGCTAGGGAAATTACAGAGATGACTGCTGAAGAGGCCGCGCAGGCCCTGACCGTGGAAGATGCCCCTGAAGGTGTTGGGATTGTGGCATAAATCCCTAAATCACCATGCACGCTAAGGCCAAAGAAGGATAAACAACCAATGATTCTAATGTGTGTGTCCCTGCGCAACCCATTCCGCACAAGATTAACGATGCAGGAGAAGGGGAAAGCAGTTAACTTAGAAACCGACGAGGAGAAGGAAGACCTGTAGGACCTCATAATTGAAGAAGACGAGGACGAGGGCATGGAGGAGGAAATCGAGCCTGCGCACCCTCCAACCAAGCTGCTCGCATATATCCCTCCATGGAAGGGGAAGGTGAAAGTGCCCAAGGACTTAGAGCAAGAGCTCTCTCTAGACTCCTCTCCTCCCAAACGACATCATCTTTGAGGGCACGCACCTGGGAAGGGTGTTGAGCTTGAAATTTGAAGATTGGGATCTCGCTGACCACGAGAAGTTCCCTCATCTAGAGACCGCGCAGTTCATGAAGCCCAAGCAGAACACCACGGCGGGGGTTATCGAATTAGAGTTGCGAAAGTGGTTATGCGGAGTAGAAAAGGTAGGGTTATTAAACCTTCTCTAGGTGCTGCATTTCCACCGAGCCCCAATAACGATATTCATCATCAGGCAACTACTCTACTTGGTGCATGGTGGGTGTTTATGGCTGGAGGAGCCCATCCCCATCACGGACCACTTAATCCACCACATTATCCATCTTCCATGCAAAGGAGACGACCCCACAGACATCTCGGAGGGAAAGAGCAGTGACTTGGCCATCTCGGAGGCCATGAAGAAGAAATAGAAGCTGGAGAAGAATAAAAGGGGCTATGCCATATCTAGCACCAACAACAAAGCATATAAAGCGGCGACCCAGATACTGGCGAGTAAAGTTATGCGCAAGTGTCGCATGGACGAGGTACCTACATCGGTGGTGGCACTTGCTGAGCAGTGCGCGGAGGGGGTCCAGTTTAACTAGTCCGAGTTCTTATGTAAAGAGTTCATGGAAAATTGCCACGAGACCAAGGAACAAGGAAAAATGTTTCACTATGAATGGATTCTACTATCCATAGTGTTGGTGGTAGGGGATCTACCAAAGAACATCCAGTTCCCCACAATTGACAGGGATCTGTCGGAGGCCACAAAGTACGCTTCATTGTGGGCCACGAAAGATGCGAACTGGATCAGCGACAACAAGATATTCTGGGTGTTCATGGAGATGAACATCAGAATGGGGATTAACCACAAGTCGCAGTTATCACCCACTGTCTAAAACAGACTGCAAATTTTTGTAGAATTTAAAGTGGACTTCCACAACATATATATCAGGTAGTGCTAAGACTTGGCCAAGAAATGGAGCGAGCTACCCTTCATAGCCACAGATGATGTAATTTTTGATGTAATGGAGACATGGCCATCGGAGTGGCGTGCCCCAGACATCGTGGCGGTAGATAAGTCTACTACATAGAATAAGAAAGAGGAGGCCAAATTGCGCATGGCGCAGTTGGCAAAGAAGAGAAGGCAGGAAGTTGCGGCAGCAAAAGCGACTGAGACATGGAACGCTGTGTAGACAGTAGTAGAACAAAAAAAGGTTGCAGCAGCAGCAGCACAAGAGGCAGCCAAGAAGGCATGCGAGGGTCAGAAGTCACCTTTGCATGGGCAGTAGAAAGAGACAGAGACAGAGGAAGAAGAGGGCAGCGCAGATCCACAAATAGTGTCAACCCTACTGAAGTGCTAGTGCCCAAGTGATCGAACGAGCTGCACAAAAAGGTGAAAGCATCCAAGCTGTCGATTGACCCAATCACCCTTACTGAGGGTGTTCTGCATGACATAGGTGAAACAATGCGCGACATCACCACAGAGGCCCTCCAGAATTTCGTGGAGGAGAATCAAATTGTGTTGGGGGCCTTCAAAGTGTAAGGAGTTTCAGGTATGCACTCCTCAGGTTGGTACCCTTTCGACCAGCCTCACAGTAGGGACAGCTGTAGATGAGAAAATGCTACGTGCTCAGACAACTAACACCATAATGTTTCCAGAGGGGGCATTGGTTACAACGAATGAGGTCAACAGACCTATAGTTAGTGCACTAAAAGGGATAGGGATCAACATGGTTGTGCTCCCGGGGGAGATGCTCTATGTGTTGCAGGATGGGATTACTATAGAACTACGAGCTAGGGAGAGCCACGTGTTGCAAGTGCTAAGCGAGAAAAAGATCAACATGGAGTAGTTGAGCTTGCAGTGCGACAAAGTGGTGTCGCAAAACAGGTAGATGTTACAGGTACTGGAAGAAGCCCATGAATGGTCTCTGAGCTGGCCATCCCAATAGACGCACCAACAGAGGCGCACATCCACAGACTAGCAGTCGGGGTGCACGAGGCGCAAGAAGAAATGACCAAGGTTCAGCTAGATCTGAACCTTTAGATAGCAGAGCTGCTGTTGAAGGCGCAACCATCCACCCCTCTGGAAGCAAGAGAACAATGCGCCAACGCTATTACATTTGGGATTGAAGAGATCAGTAGTGTAGTAAGGGATTGCACCAGAATGTTGGAGGAGTCATTCGAGGTCCTCACTAATCTGCAGGAGGACCCTAACATCCAACGCTTACAGACAGAGGTGCATGAGCTCCAGCAGCAGTATGACAACTTCAAAGGGACCACACATACGGTGGCCCTCCCTCAAAGGCTCACGCGAATGCAACAGGCCAAAGTGCTGAAAGTGCAGGTGGACGCAGCACGGCACAGAGAAGTAGTCTTGAAGGTGCGTGTTCAATCTTGGATTGATGAGGCCTTCGTCATTACAACAACAATTGAAGGCAAGCTCACGCAAATGTTGGGGATGCAGGAACAGATCCAAGGAAGTAGTTTTGACACTGCAGTCACGGAACAACGGGTACAAGAGATTCAACAAGTAGTCGCTCAGTGCGTTGCTGACCTTGCAGTGGTTCAAACAGAGTTGGAGGGACCCCGCGCGAAGATCTCTGCACTGACAAAGTGACTCGAGGGTGAGTCACGATGTTTGTGTTGTGGCCTGTTGGGCATGGAATCCCCCCAAGACATGTTTTAGGTCTTAAAGCCCAAGTTTTGACTAAATCCATTATAATCACTCTGCAAATTGTGGATGTGGAGCACAAAGTCATAATAGAGTCATAGGGTTGTCCTCCCTTGCTTTTGTAATGTAATGTCGGCTTGAAAGATCTACCCATGGTCCACAGACCATGGGATTGTATAAATAGAGTGAGGCTCTAAGTGTAGAGGGGAGTTAATGGAAGCATGATGATTCTAAGGAATTGATTGAGTCAAAGTTGTGTCTTCGGGTCAGAGAGTAGGAGAATGCTCTACAACTGTGTGTGCAGAGGCCTAATAGTTTGCAACTGAGTGTGCAAACCCCTGCAACTGAGTGTGTAGGGTAGGTCGAGTTTGTAACTGCGGGAAGAATTAATAAAAGACAAGTTTTATCATATTTCTGTGTATATTTTCTTGTTTTATGTATTATTGGGTATGAATTGCAAGTTTACTATTTATTTGCTGCGTGAACTCATATGAATGTGTTGTATAAATAAATATAACATAAGGCATCCATTTACATGAAGATAACTAATTGGTGTAAGAAGATAAGTAAGATATTAGGTGTGAATTAGTGGAATAGTGTAGAGGGCTGCTCCAGCAGCATGGAAGCCCCACAACCCCTGGTTAGGGCTGTGTGAAGGAAAATATATAAACATTCGAAGGCCAGGGAAGTGCGCGAAGTAACCTGTGGATAGGGACTAACAGTTGGATCGATTCAAACCCCTTAGACATCTCAAGGGTGCGGAAACCTGGTTCCAACACCCCTCGATACTACTTCGAGTGAGACCTCAGTCCGTGCTCTAGGAACTATTACTGAAAGGGCTAGTAGTATAGGGATTTGTTTGGCTATTTAAATTTGAACCTAGATCAGGCCCCAACAAGCCAACACTACAATAGTTCCAAGATGTATTTCCTGAGGATATTTCACAGTTTCCACCTCACAAGGAAGTAGAATTTTCTATTGAGTTAGTGCCAAGTGAAGTTCCATCATCAAAAGCACCTTATAGGATGAGCACAATTGAGTTGGTAGAGTTTGAGTTGCAGTTGAAGGAAATGTTGGATAAGGGATACATTAGGCCAAGTGTGTCACCATGGGGTGCACTCGTATTGTTTGTGAAGAAGAAAGATGGTACTCTCAGATTGTGCATTGACTATAGGTAGTTGAACAAAGTGACCATCAAGAATAGGTATCTTTTACCTAGGATTGATGAGTTGTTATATCAGTTGGAGGGAGAAACAATGTTCTCGAAGATTTATTTGAGATCTGGATATCACTAGGTACACATCAAAGAGGTGGACATTTAGAAGACAACATTCTGGACTAGGTATGGGAATTATGAGTTTGTTGTAGTTCCATTCGATTTGAATAATGCTCCAAATAATTTTATGTGTTTTATGAATAGTGTGTTGCGTCCACATTTGTATAAGTTTTTTATTGTTTTCATTGATGACATATTGGTATATTCTAAATATGATGAAGAGCATGCCAAGCACTTAGCAGAAGTGTTGAGATTGTTGAGAGAGCATCAGTTGTATGCTAAGCTAAGAAAGTGTAGTTTCTTTCGTGATGAGGTACATTACTTGGGACATGTTGCCTCTAAGAAGGCCATTGCAGTAGATCCAGAAAAAATAAGGGCCATCATGGAGTGGGTAGTTCTTAGGAATGTAGATGAGGTGAGCTTTTTCATGGGGTTGGCAGGCTATTACAGGACGTTCATTAGGAAATTCTCACAGATTTCTTATCCTATAACATCATTGTAGAGAAATGGTAAGAATTTTTAACAAATAGAGGAGTGTAAGGCTAGTTTTTAGCAGCTTAAGAAGTTGTTGACACATGCACTAGTATTAAAGATTGCAGATCTAGAGAAAGAATTTGTAGTATGCACATATGCTTGCAAGAAGGGACTTGATGGAGTACTTATGCAGGATGGATAGGTGATAGGATATGAGTCATGAAAATTGAATGAGCATGAGAAGAACTACTCCACACATGCTCTTGAGTTGGAAAGGATCATACATGAATTGAATATGTGGAGGCACTATCTTCTGGGTAGGAGGTTTGTGTTGATGAGTGATCACAGTGGGTTGCAGTATCTATTTGACCAATCAAATCGGAATGGAAAGCAAGCTTGGTGGTTGGCCATGATCATCGAGTTTTATTTGGAGATCAAGTACATCAAAGGTAAAGAGAACAGGGTGGCAAACACTCTTAGCAGATGGGTACATGTAAATCACTTAGCAGCTAAGAGCTCCTATGGGACAAACTTACATGATAGGATCTTGTAGGCAAGTCAATAAGATGATAAGTATATGGAGATTGTGCATAGGCTATAGCAAATTATATGTGGTCGTACATGTATAGGTACAGGAAGTGGTACAAGTACATGTATAGGTAGTAGTATACATACAGGTAAATGTAGTGGTACAGGTGTAGGTGCATCGAATGTGGACTATCTCCTTACAACATATGGATTGGTTAGATTCATAGACATGAAATATGTGCCAAAAAATAGTGAACTCAAGAAGGTGATCTTGAGGGAGTTTCATGTGAAACCTTATGCAAGTCACCCAGGCTATTATAAGAAATTGACCGCAGTGAAGAGATTTGATTATTCGCCGAACTTGAAGAAGGATCTACTGGATTTTGTGGCTAGGTGTTTCAATTTTCAGTGTGTGAAGGTAGAGTGTAAACATCCAGGTGGATTTCTACAGCCGATTGAGATTCCATAATGGAAATGGGAGGTAATTTCCACAAAATTTATCACAAGTTTTCCAAGGATAGTGAGACAACATGATTCCATAATGGTTTTTGTGGACAGGTTGATAAAGGTTGCACACTTAATTCTAATGAAGTCTACATTCTCATCTAGCGATGTGGCACAAGTATTCATCAGAGATGTGGTCAGATTGCATGGTATTCCGAAGAATATTATGTCAAATAGGGATGTGAATTTCACTTCCAAGTTCTGGAAGGAGTTATTTGTAGGTTTGGGCACAAATTTGTCCTCTAGTACAACTTATCATCCACAAACATATGGATAGATAGAGAGGATCAATAGGATATTGGAGGACATGTCAAGGATGTATGTGATGCACCATCAACGAAAGTGGGAAAAGTATATTCCATTGGTAGAGTTTGCTTACAATAATGAATCTGTTTGAGGCATTGTGTGGGTAGAGTTACAATACTCCCATCAGTTGGAGTGATCCAATTAACAGGGAGTTTATTGAACCAGACATGTTGGCAAACATGGAACAAGAAATGTAGGTAATCAAGAAGAACTTGAAAGTAGTGTAGGATAGGAAAAATAGCTATGCAGATTAGAACAAGTTTTTCAAGGGGTTCCAGGTTGGGGAATATGTGCACTTTTGCATCAAACCCAAAGAAGATCTCCTTACAGATTAGATCATGTACGAAGATGGAACCACGATTTGTGGACCCTTCAGTATTATTGATAGGATTGGACTAGTAGCCTATCAACTAGCACTACCTCTGGCAATGAAATTCCATGATGTTTTCCATGTGTCATTTCTTAAGAAGTATGTTAAAGATGTTGATCATGTAATTTATTGGTATGTATTGTAGGTGGAACCAAATGGAGAATTCCATCCAGAGCCTCAGTGTATATTGCAGAAAAAGGTGCTCATACTCCAGAACCAAGCAATCAAGAAATTTAAAGTGAAATGGAAGCAAGTTGGGCCTAATGAAGTTACATGGGATATGGTGGATCATATGCGGGCTATGTATCCTTCATTGTTTACCAGTTGAAGCAAAACAGTTTTGGTATGTTGTTTTGGTATATGTTTTGATACATGTTTTGGTGATGTTTGGTATATATACATATGTATATGGATGTAAATACTGCCATGAGCTATTTTATAAATCTCTAATAAGCAATATGGATGTCATGCCATTATGATGTTATGTTTTCATGTTGGTTTTCTTCTTAGCAGGTTGATCATTGTAAATACTGCATAGAGCTAAGTTATAAAGCTCCACCATCATTATGTTTTGCTTACAATAGACTTGCCATTATAGGTGTTGTTGAATAATGAGGATGGTGTTCTCCCAAGGGAGAGTGTTCTGTAATAACCCTAGTGAAAATTCCATGTAATAAAAGTAATAAAGGTAAAATAATAACCACGGTTGATGGGATACTTATTCCAAGATGAATGCTGGGAAAGACATCCTAATGTGGGTGTTCATTTGGTTATTAATGGCTAAGGAAATTGGAAAAGGAAATGGTTAAGAATTTGGAAAGGAAAATGGAATTTTTGGAACATTTATTTATGAAAATAATGGAAATTAGGAGGAAAGGGAGGTGAAAGTTCACAGGTTGCATGTGAGGAGGAAATGAAGGAAAATAATGGAAAATGAAGAAAATAAAGGCCTCATTAATAAAAAGGCTTATGAGGATCAATTCACAGACTTTTGTTACTTTAGTTTTGGAGTTCTCTCATTATTCTCTCTCTCTCATACTCTTGGACACTTAGAGTTTTCTTGGAGCACTCTTGGAGAGTGTGGCATTCTTGGAGTTTTGGAGCAAGAAAGAAAAGGAAGAGAAGGAAAGTGCAAGAGGACATTAAGATCAACAACTACAATGAATTTGGCTTGCAAGTACTGAGTTGCATGTATGTTTTCCTCACTAGTTTTGACATGCATGACATATGCATGTCGATTATTCGTCACGATTTGTCACTCACATGGAGGATTGCCTTGATTGGCACTAGATTTACTAGTCTTGCCATTTCCTGGATAACCATGGATTTTGTGGGTTTACTTCCTTGTTTTGTTTTGGTTGGTTCTCATATTTCCTTTAGCTTGGGTTGAGTTATTAATTCCTAGAAGCCTTCGTTGGAAAAACGCTCTGGAAGCCTTGTAACAACTTGGGTTGAGTTACTATTCCTGTAAGCCTTGGTTGGAAAAACGCTCTAGATTCCCTTGGTGGGTTGAGTTACTAGTCCTAGAAGCCTTGGTTTAAAAAAATGCTTTGAAGCCCTAGAAGGCTTCGGTAGAGACCAATCTGATGATGGTTTTGTGATGTCTAACCGTGAGATGGAATCACTATTTGGTGGGTTAAGGTGGTTGGCCTCTTGAAGCCATGGATGGTTTTGATTGATGTGTTCTATGAGATCCCACATTCATGCTTGGAATATGGCATGAGGGTGGATGGATGAAGAGAGATTTGGCTAAGCCATTGTATGGTTGGGTGGAACGTGGAAGTCTCATCCTGGGTTTGGATTTTTCATCATTAATATGAGGTTATTTTTCCTTTTTATCTCCTGAGTATTATACTGGTTTATATGTGGATTATATGCCTGTGATTTCCTTGTTATTTATGTTGCTATTATCCTTGTTATTTGTATGTTTTATTTCAATAGCTATGTATGGGTTTCATCATGTTTTTACTTGTAACTGAATGAACAATGTATCTATGACCTACTGGATGAAATCAAAGCTAATGTGTTGAGGCACCAATTCTTCTTAGTGCTTTCCAACTAAGTATGGGACCCATGTTCTTAGATCTGTCAATTACACCTGTAGATTACATATGCGCGATATGTTTGTTGAAATTCATGTCATGGCTAGTAGGGGTCTAGTCTAGGTGTTATTCAAGAAATTGCTTTCGTATTTCCATTTCCTTGTTATCTTGTTGTTCTGAGAGTTTCATTCAGTTCTGGGCAGTGACCTAGGCTCTGAGCCTGAAAACGTGGCACAAATCCTAGGGATGCTAGCACAACACTGAGTAAAATAGTCCCTAGACGCTAACATGCATTGGCATGAGATATTCTAGAGCCTCCTAGATGCTAGAAGGCCTATATCATGGGAGCATCTGGAGGTCAAGTGGTCTAAAATATCAGTGGGACCTAGGGACTAATTGGAAGAAAGGTTGGGATGGTTCCTGAGGTTCCTAATGCTGAGGTGGAAGGTTTGTATTGTGTGTTTCTATCGGTTCCACTTCCTTAACATGAGTTAGGAGGTCAAATCATATCATAATGGCATCTCGTTGCATGTTTACCCTGGTTGGACGGTTACTTTGGTAGATGTGAGAGGTGGGTGTTACAAAGGGAAACTAAGGCATGACCATCACCTCTTATTTCCGATAGTTTTTTTTCTATCTTCATCTTGGAACTTTCTAGAATGTGATGACCAAGATTATTCTACTCAAGAGTATTTGCCATAAGATCAATATTCTTTTGCATGCAAGAGGATTCAATATGACAAACTATGTTACAATAAGGACACTTGGAGTTTTCTTTCTTTCCCTTTTTTCCTTGGAGCTAGAAGAGTCATTTGGTAGTTTTGGATTTCCTACCTTTCTTAGATCTAGGTCTCTTACCTTTGGATTGCTGATTTGGTTTCGAGTTGGAATTTACTTTTCCATGCATATCAAGGACATGTGCACTTGGATACTTTAATGAACCCATATTCATGGGCTTATCCTTCTAATGAATGAGAGACTCAAGAAATGCATCAATTTTGGGAATTTTCCATTTATCTCTAGTTGCAAGTCTAAATATATGAAATGTAGTAATAAATAAAACATATCCAAGACCTAACTTAGACAAAATATAAAGGATCAATTGAATTTCCTGCTTGGATTTATCAATCCCACAATCCTATAATTGAAGAAGAAATGATCTCAATTTCATAGAGAAATCCTAAATGTTCTCAAAGCTAATAGGATCTAATGAATTTAGCTCATTTTCAGGAATATGAGCTTGCCTCTCATCCTTCTTTCCAAATAAATTCTCTAAGGTTGTCTTGATTTGATTCAGGCTGGTGCACATGTCCACATGGAAACACAATGTTGGATACATTGTCAACAATAGTAGACCAAAGGCCTTGTCCATCTTGTTGAAGTATTTGAATTTTTCAATGATGGAATTGGGTTCAGTTTCTGTATCCATAACTATTTGATATAAGCCTTTTCCTCCGAGTTAAAGAAAAATATATGGATTCCATTGGAAGTAGTTATATGGAGTTAGAATAAATGAAGATGGAAACTCCATTCGTTCACCTTACGAATGTTGAGATAATTCTCCAATATTTTGATGTGAAAATCAAATCTCCCTGCAATTTCCACTACTTTGATCTTCAAACCTACAAAATATTGTTCATGCACCTTATCCAAGTCCCTCATTACTCGAATACCATGTAAAATTATTAGAGCATAGGTAAGGACCTAGCTAAAGAATAATTGCATAAACTTGCAAGAATTGAAAAATAGAAAAATTGGAAGAGAGAATGAATTAGATATCTCAATATTTATGAGAGAATCAATACATAAAGCATATAAGTTAATCCTAACTATATGCAAGCACTAAGGCTAACTAAAACTAACTAAAGTTAAGTATGTTTTATGTTATGTTAATGTGCATGTACACCACATGCAAGCACTAAAGTAAACTAAAACTAATTAACGCTAAGTGCAAACCACATACAAGCACTAAAGGTAACTAAAGTACATGTACACCAAGAATTTTGATCATCCATAGAGATATTAAAGAAAGAAATATTTTACTATGGATAATACATACCAAAGATAACAATTTTTGAGTTAGCCAAATTCTCTTCGTGAAATATAAGATCCACGTGAGCATTAACGTTGTAGGCACATTTTAAGAATTTTCTCTATTGTTATCCTATTGAGGCTCCACACTGATTTGTTATCAAAATACAGTATCTAAACTAATTACAAGCTGCAATATATCCTGATAACAGTCAGCCTGCAAAAAATTTTCCTCCTTTTATAGTTAAATGGGAGATTAAAAACATATCCCGTTATTTTATTTTTCTTTTATGAAATTTAACATAAATTGAATCATTAGAATGTAATTGAGATCTAGAGATTTCCAAATTCATATATAAAATCAAACTACCATAGTATTCAATTTGATTCTCAATTTCAACAAAGATTCCATCTCCAGAGTTAGATTTCAGTTAGGTCATTTCATAGAAATGGCAAAATGTTAATTGATTATACTTAGAAAATCAATCATGTTTTTCCGATAAGTTTAAGATATGGAGATTTCATTGTAGATGATATTGTGCAGAGGTTACTGGATGCCTTACATGAATAACTAACATAGAAAGTAGATGTATTTGCCTTTTTAGTACTTGTACTTCAGGTTAAGAAAGAGTCTGAGTTTGTTTCATGATACAAGTTTCTCATCGAATGAGTATGGTTCATGTGATCTCATCTTGAAGTAGATTTTTCCCCCAATCTTCCTAACATAATGGTCCCATGCTAACTAAATTAATATGTTTTTTTAATATTAGCCAATAACCACACATGGAGGCTATATAAAGCATAGAGAGCTTTAGAACTTATCGATCCCATGTGGAAGGGAAGCTATATGTGGGAGGATGGAATTAGAGTGATTACAGTCGGTATTTTGTGTACGCAAGCAATTGTAGTGTTGCAACATTCAATGTTGGCGGTGGTGTCGATGCTCACAAAAGAGCAAGAAATATTCCTTCACCCACAAATCCTGCTTTCATAGATCTGGATTGTGTGGTGGGATCAGACGACCAAGTAAAACACCCTACAATTAATATAATTAATGTAACTCCTCTTAGCGACCCAGAAAAAACGTCAAGCAATGTAACAACTTCTTTGACGAGACCGTCCAATACCCAATCTGGAGGTGCTTATTCTTCATCAAGCATTCCTGAGCTGAGATGGAAATCAAACAATGCTTCTCAGTATTATATTTATCTTCATTTATGATAAGAGGATGATATTTTACCTTCTCAATTATGTTTGAATGATCTTTAAATTACGGAAACAATAAGGAAGCACTTAGAGTCATTTAAATCCACTAGGATGTATACGTTGAACAAATTGTACGCTTGAACAAAAGGTCATTCCATTAGAAGTTTCAAATACCTTCAAAGTTTAGCTATTAGCCATTTTAAAGGTGGAACTGAAAGAAACCTTCAAATCTAAATTGTCCAGTTGCACTTGCAGCTTATATATAAATTAGTTTGTCGTTTAAATCAGTAGTTTATTTTTTATACGGTTATCAAAATGGAAATGTAAAATGATGAAAGCCTAACATAATCCATGCATAATATTTTTTTTAAATGATTAGTATGATAGTTTATATTTTTTTGGGTTGCTATAACAGTCAAATGCCATAAGTGTTTATAAATGTAATTATTTATTTATTTATTTATTTTTCTTCATGGAAAAAGATTATTGAAAAATCCATTGATGTGTTGTGTTAGTTTATGTGGAGTATAATATTCATGATTCAAATTTGGTTTAAATATTTTGTTGAATGGTTTAAAATTTTATAGGAAGAAGTGAGGTTGGGAGTGGGAATGGGATTGAGATTAAGAATCATTTATAAAACAAATGGTATCATGGCTTATCTTCCAATTTATTTGTTGGTATCAGAGTTGGTTCTGGCTTAACTCCCTCATGGGAGGGCCATGATGATGTAGAACCATGATAGATAACCATCCTTCATAAATAATTATACTAGCATAGAAGAATTATTTGTTGTGTGTTCTTTCAACGGTTTCTGTAGTTAATTTCATATGTATATTGGTTTGTTGTGAATTCTCTGCACTCATGCCAAGATTCGAGGAAACAAAAGAAATAACAGATGGAGGTGTGAAGACCATCATCAATGTGTCAATTCATCTAACACTATTTGGAGTGTCCTATGTGAAATAGATCTCTAGTTGATTGTTTATGTGGATTTTGTTAGCGGATTTGGATGTTCTATCCATGAAGTTAGAGAGTAGTAAGAGGGTCCTAAAGCCACAATGTTGGTGGGTTTGATTTGGTAGCTCTTCGCTTAATAGAGCCAATGGAATAACACAGAGGAGGCCTTAAACTCTTTTATAAATGTGAATTATATCTGGTGACTATCCATGTGAATGATCCTGTCTTACGAACACATAAGCCTTTGTTGGGATCTATAATTTTCAGTTTTATTTTTGATGGGATGTAGAGGTCTTTTACATGTAATTTCTATAAATTATGGTCATTGTGCATCCCCTAGACAAGGCCACAACGTAGGATTTTCAGACTATGAAGCTATCTCTTGGAGATGTCATAACTAGTGGTGGCTTATATGTGATGTCTTTTTAGAATAGTCTTGTGGAGCACCATATTATTGTTCCTCCTAGAGCTATGGGAAAGGTCACCTACATTTCACCACTTGGCCATTACACCATCTATGATACAGTTCTTGAATTAGAGTTTCAAGAATTAAAAATAAACTTATAATGCTTCAAACTTGCCCTATGTGTACACCGAGGCCTATCTCCTCCAAGCTTGCAACTGATAGGACAATGTGTTCTTCATGCTCTATTTCCCTCTGTACATGGAGGAACATGTGCCATACTTTGTGCATTTGGCTGTAAATTTTTTATCGAATCCACAACTCTTATGGCAAGCACATCCAACATACTCGTTGCAACCAGAGAGACATCTAGTTATACAAGTATTACTTTACTAGAGTACTTCTGTGGTATGGGATACAATGTAAGTATGATGTTAGACTCAACATCTCGTTCGAAAGAACCTATTAATGAAATCTATGGTTTTTTTCGATAAAATTATAGCAAATAGTGGATATTCGGCCTATTTGGCTACACATTTTGATTTGTTTTATGAGTACGTTGGAAAAGTTAAATGCTTAGAAAGTTTAGACCACACAGGGAGTGTAACAATTATTAGATTTGTTTCTCCTCTTGGCTTGCTAAAGGATGGCTGTGTTAGTGTGGTTATATTATTTTCATTAGAAATTTTTTGTTTTGCTATGGGTGGATGTGAAATTAAAATTATATTATTTTACTATAAAATGAAGTTGCAAAACCAATCATTGCAAAGTATAACATAATCTAAATCGATGGTTCTTAGTAACTGGAAACCCCTGAACCTATCATAGGTTTAATTATGTTTACATATTGTTACCATCTTTTTTTTTTTGGGGATCGCAAACCCTTGAACAAATACTATAGGTTATAGTATGAGATATGTGTGTGTTACATAGGTGAAGTTGTATGATCAACTTCTGAACATATTCATATCCAAATCACCTTCTTAGCAACTAACATATATCCAAAAGTGAAATATCTGACACATGGTGTTAGGTCCATATAGTGTTTCATTACTTGACAACTTTTATCGAGGAATCCATGACGAGCCAAGAATGCCAATACTATTGATATCAAAATGTTCGTTAATGATAATCATAGAAATTGTACCTTAAATGAGTCAAGTGGGAAGCTTAAAGATTGTGGTGGAGAAAGTGTGTGGTCCATGATATTTCAAAGTGGGTAGAAGTGCAAGTGAAGACCATATCAAATAGATGTGACTTATATGAATTTTGTGTTAAATATTTGTAATATTAATCTTTGTAATCAAGCATTAAGGGAGGGACTTGGAATTAACGCTTACAATAATATATTGGTAGATTTGGTTTTTTGGTTGTTGGAGTCTATTGAGAGATTTCCTTGACAATATTCTCCTATCTTGGAATTTGTTAGATCTCATATGCACTAAATATCTATGATGTATTTTGATTTCAAGAGTGTAATATATGAATTATTTTGTGGGTAATATGTGTACCATGGTTTCTCTTCACATTTCTTTTTTATATAAATTAGTTTGTTGGATAAATAAGTAGTTTATTTCTTAAAGAGTTGTCAAAATCGAAATGTAAAATGATCAAATTTTGACAGGCGAAAGCATGGAGCTGAGTTACACCTTTTGGCGAAAGAGGGTGTGTTCGGGTGGAAAAATTAATGGCTTGATCGAGTCTTTTTTAAGTGCTCGATCAAGCTCCTTGGGCTCTAAAAATGTAACTCAATCAAGGGTGAAAAACTAACTCTTGATCGAGCTATAACACTCGATCGAGCTTTAAGGCTCGATCAAGCCCTCTTTTTTATGTATATCACTCTCATAGTCTATGCGCGCTCTTTGCACAGACCGCGAGAGCTTGACCGAAAGTTTAAGAGTAGCTCAATCGAGGTTATTGGAGCTCGATGAAGCAATGGAGTGTTCAAATCAATCTCTCCAACCACCCCCACCAACATCACAAAGGCTCAAACAAAGGTAAGTACTTTATCCTTTATCTTTCTTCTTTATTTTTTTGCAAAATGTAATAAATAATTAAATAATAATAATAGAAAAACCATGTACAAAAACCATGAAAATCAATAAATTAAAAGAAAACAACCATACAAAAACTACAAAACCCACAAAAAAGACTTGAAAAAAAACTTAGAAAATTACAAAACCAATCAAGAAAACCATAAAAAAAAACCCTTCAAAACAACTTAGAAAACCACAAAACCAACCTAGAAAACCATAAAAAAACCCCTTGAAAAAAGCTTAGAAAACATTTGAAACCACAAAACCAACCTAGAAAACCATAAAAAAAAACCCTTCAAAACAACCTAGAAAACACTTTGAAACCACCAAAAATCTATAATTTAGGTTTTAAATTTATTTCTTACTTGCAATGTTTTGTGTATTAAATGCATATTTTCTGATTTTTAATTGTAATTTAAACATCTTTTTTCTAATTATTTTAGGTTTTAAAATTTTCATTTGAAAATTTTGTGCAACATTTTTTCATTTTTTTGTTATGTAAAATCATTTTAAATATCTAACAAATTTGACCAAAATACACCCCAAAAAACTTCAAAACAAAGGATAATAAAAATATAACCAATAAATAAATACATTAGGAACTTGAGATTGACATGAAAAATATGATTGCTAATAGTGAACTTTTATTTATAAAATAAAAAATTTTAATTTATTTATTATTATAAAATTTAAAATAATTTGTATTTTAATTTTTTTAACAATAAATATAACTACAATTCTAATTTTAAAGATAAAAATATTGATTTTTAAAGTTAAAAATCTAAAAAAAAAATTGTTATATTTTATATATAATATATATAATACATAAAAACTAATAACATCATGTGACCACATATATGTAATTATAACATTTTATATGACATATATATAATCATATAATTTAACATATAATTTTATATTTAATTAAGCCTATAGGAGTTTTTACTGTGGGGTTCTTTGCTATCTTTACGACGTCATTCTGATTTGCCACTTTTACTGTGGGGTTCTTTGCTATCTTTACGACGTCATTCTGATTTGCCACTTCGTATTGCTTTCATCTGACTGTCGTCCTTCTCCGCCTCACGTTGATTCGGTCATTTTTAATCGCAAAGGCTGGGGTTAACTAGCCTGCTATAGGGCATTAAATGCCATGGTACATGTATGCTCTATAACAAAATAACACAGTCTTTATTTTTAGCTTATGTAGCCACCAAAGGCTGTGTGTTATTTCGTTATAAAGCATGCATGTACCGGGGCATTTAATGCCCTATGGCAAACTGGTTAGCCCTTACCATTTTTTATTACAACCGCCTTTCTTTAATGCTCTTAACCTGGATCAAATGTGGATCAGATTTACTGTCCTTCTTTAATCTAGATGAGATATGGATCACATCTACATACACAGACTATCAAATCTCGTTCTTTGCAATTAAATATATTTAATCTGGATCAAATGTGGATCAGATCAACGGCAACTCTTAAAAACAAGTCACTAACCCAATCATTGGCTTAGTGAATTCTCTGATCAATATACATATCCATACATAAACATCAAATTTTTAAATTCTGGCGACCAGGCCTGGAATTTCAAATTCTTTTTGCCTGTCAAATTAAAATTTGATGACGTTTTTGTATTTTTTTTACCCTTCATTTTACGTTTTTACTAAATATGTGAGTGTCACGGAAAGTTTTTACATCACACATCCGCCAGATTTGACAACAACATTTAGTGTCGCTACTCTATTTGATTTATAGATCACAATTAATAGCTTACTGCACACGCAACTACTTTCACAATGAAAACACCACATCAACTCCGCAACAGCACTGCAGGCATGCATGATGAAGGGATTTAAGATCAGTGGCATCAATGTTGAAATGAGTGTTCTCAATTATTGAGAGAACTAAATTGTGATCTTGACCTACTTGGATTCTTGAAAAAATTAATTTTGGCTTTATCCGCGAACGCTCTACACATATGGATATCCCATAAAATCTGAACCCGATCTCTTTTCAGGCCGGCAAACGTTAAGCTACTGTATCGAATTGTTGTCAAACTATTCTAAGCTACTGTATCGAATTTTTGCAAAACTATTTTAAATACGAATTGAATTGCCAAATTTTCATATTTTTTTATTTTTTTCTTCAATACGACTGAATTTGGTAACTAGGCTAAGAACTACAATTACGCCATGAGGGCATTCATTTCTACAGTCCCAAGCTTGGGCATTCTAACTTATCGAGTCTGGTCATTGTATTACTTTTGTATGTCAGCCATTATTGAATTTGAGCTACATGTTTTGGTATGCCGGGATAAAACCATAAGTGACAGAGAGGGGTCGCAGCGAAGTTTGAAGTTTCGTTGAGCACATGCGAGCAGCCCTGTACAAGAGACAATCAACTCTTCCCATCTTCGCTTAGGCAAAGTTCAGTCTTTTACCCTGTTTTTTTCGAAAGTTCCACACTCATGTCTCTAAGCAAAATTCTCAGATGTATGGTCAAAACTCTAAATAACAAGTAGTTTGACAATTAAATTGTAATAGATTTTCCCACTTGTAAAAAAAAAATTATACCCTTTTGAAGAAAAAATCAATTTATAAAAACATAAGCAATCAATAAAACCCATCATCGGTAACTCAAGGTATAAAACATCATAAAGCTCAACATTGAGAAAATGAATTCAAATAAATAAAGAAAAGAGCAGAGCATTGCAAGAGCTCGTCATAATTAGCCATGGTGCAGCCCGGCCAAAAAACATTAAGAGACCCACAAAATGAAAGAAAACATTATACAGCATAAGGCTATTGTTTTCAAAAGTCGCAATTTCAAAGATGCCTCAAATTAAAACTCAAAATAAAAAATTTCAGAGACGGGAAATTTTAGGGCTCTTTGATTATGCTCTGTTTTGATTTTTTTTGGTCTTGGTTTTAGTTGTACCTGTGTGTGACTAGACTCTATTTTCCCTGTCCTGAACTTATGTAACTTCTCTTTATATAACGAAGAAGCTCATTTTTTTCCTTGAAAAAAAGATTAAATGCGGGAGGGCAAAGAATTGCTTACTTCTTCCGTGATTCTCCACGCTCAGGATCCACGCAATAGGGACAAGACTGCCGAGAGATGGAGAGGAGAGATCCGAGGAGAGATGGAGAGCAGAGATTCGAGGAGAGATCCGAGGAGAGATGGAGAGCAGAGATCCGAGGAGAGATGGAGATGTGCACAAACACTGGCACAGGGTCCACGCAATAGGGAGAAGACCGCCGAGGAGAGATGGGGACGTGCACAAATCCGCGTCCGATGACGCAAAGGGATTGCCTGTCGTGTTGTGGTTTTTTCGAAAGATAGTTTCTGTAGACTACGAGCTTCTACCTGTTTAGACTGGATAATCCACTCTCAAAATATTGTAGAGTTGAACATAGGGCAACTCTTCAAAGTCGCGGAAAGAACACGGCACCGACCGGGAGGTGACCGTGAGTGACTCACCGACTCACCATACATGAATTGAATTGCAAGTTTTGTCGGATTAAATTTGAGCGACGGATTGCAGAGGGATTGCAGCTGCATAGTTAATGGTAAGTACTAGTAGTAGGTAGTGGGACAATGAAGCGTTTTAAGTTTAAACTGGGTTGTATACTACCGCACAGTCCTGACTTGCTACTGCACCCTGCTGGTCTCAACCAAATGTTTTGATGGTTTGCAGAGTATATCACACGTAGAATTTGACGTGGAAATTTTTTCCACTCCCGTCAAATACGTCCAAAAACCAAAAATACGTCCTGTGGAACGTCAAATTCCAGGCCTGCTAGCGACGTTCTTTCGACGGCTCAGGTTTCTCGCTTCAAGTCCGGAAAGTCCATCTTTCGTACTTCATCACATGCATCCATGTGGCTAATACAACTTGTACAAGCATTCAATGCCACCTCCTTTACCATTTCAAACCTCCTCGGTTTTCGATTTCAAACTGGCATTGGCGGGCATATTACCATTTCAAACCTCCTTGTTTTCGATTTCAAACTCGCATGGGCGCGCTTATTTGATTTTATTTTGAAATGAATTGAGATCTTAAACGATTTCAATCTGGGCAATAGCACTCAATTGTTTTGTTATGCCCCGCTATTGTATTCACTCTGAGAGAACAGCAACCGACGAAGTACAAACAACCTCAGCAGAACCGGCACCTTGAGGGAATAACAAAAGGGACATCTTCATCACGGGGAGGAGATGAGTTGAAATCCTTGGCAAGATCTGTCATGTCAAATTCGAGTTGAAAAGAGCGGCGGATGCCGTCTTGCCCAACCACATATCCAGACTACATCTTTCCATATCCACCGTGCTTTCAGCCGCATCCAATGTTCCCTTAAAAATCTCATAAGAATCCCGTTCACAGATTTGAGAAAAAATTCAGTTCGTCGTCATGGCGATCTGTTACGGTGTTCGTCTCTCTATTTCTGTTCCCACTGCATCAAAGCGTTTTGGGTTGAAGTAATATGGCATGATTTATAATTTTCTCATCCTCAACGTGCCCATGGCTCTTTCCTTTTTTCTGGCCCAGTAAATCAGTTCCCTTTCAAATTTTCTGACTAGCTTAGGCACTCGTTTTCCTGTCAACGGTTTCTATGAAAAATTGCAATAAAAAATTTATAACCACATGGATTGTAAAACCGATGTGATTATTTTGAAATATGGTCTCAATCTCTTAAATTTGTTCTCTATAAGATTCCCTGTTTACTCACGCCTCCATGAATTTTTGCATAGTTTTCGAAGAAATTAAAATCTGAAAACTATATATTATGTCTTATTATAAATGTGTTTCTCCATTTGTGTCCAGATATGAACGTGTTTCTCAATTGGGTAGGCAAATTTGGCAAATTCGAAACCTTAGTCAATTTTTCTGTTTAGAGTTGGATGAAGGGTTTAAATCTGACGTGTTGTCTGACCTGCCCTCAGACAAGTCTGAGAGGTTTGATTCATGGCGTGTTAACATTTATATAATTTCTTTATCTTTCAGCCTCAGAAATGGTGAGACGTTTTTTCAAAGGGTGAGATCGCTTTTTCGGCACATATGATATCCATTGTTTTTTAGGTTCATATACCAATTGTAATTAAGAAATAATTATAGCAGGCAAGAGTTAACCAGAGTATTATAGGGCATTAAATGATTGGTTAGCTGCATGTCCTTTAACTTATAACACACTTACCAATTGTAATTAAGAAATAATTATAGCAGGGAAGAGTTAACCAGAGTATTATAGGGCATTAAATGATTGGTTAGCTGCATGTCCTTTAACTTATAACACACTCTTGTGCATAACGAGATAAATAAAAATAATAAAGTGTATTATAAAGTTAAAGGGCATGCAGCTAATCAATCATTTAATGCCCTATAACAAGCTGATTAGCTCTTGCTTATTATAACATGATATGCAACGTCATTTCATTAACCAATAACACTACACGACCAAATGGAACTTAATTAAAGTGACAAATCTTTGTAAAGTAACAAGTTATTCCATACCTGTTATGATGCAGACGCGCTCAAGTCAAATACTTGTAAGAATTAGTGGGCACAGTCGGTCGGATAATTTTATCACAATAATGGATTTCAACTACCAATTTCGTGCAATAGCTTTTATATCTCAGTCATTTTATGGTAGTGCTTCAAACACAATCCACATGAGGTTTGAAGTTTTTACATTTACCTCTCTTATACTGAAAATTCCAGAGACTATAAGTAGAAGAGGGGAATATTGAAAAGCTTACGGTAGTTCCAATATTGGAAAACTCTTTTTGGAAAGAATTTGATGTAACACTAAAGTAATTGAACTTCGGATGCGATACGGGATATTTTGACAATCAAGTTGAGAATATATCTGTAAATACGTTGAATTATTTTTTTAAGGCAGGTACATATATTCTAAAAGATAATCATCTTATTATTTTAAATGTATTTATATTTCAAATATATTTTATTTTAAATAAAAAATAAAAGTAAATTTAAAATGGTACATTTTTCAAAATTAAAAGATTATCGTTTTATTATTTTTAAATATATTATATCAAAAAAAAAATAAAGTATTATTAAATGTACATTTTTAAAAATTATATAAAATTAGGTCATGTTTAATAAATTATGTTTTATATAAATTAAATAGTTTAAATTATAATAAACATCAAAACATCTCATATTGTTAAAATTAAAAAATTATAAAAATTAACTAAATTTAATTTTTAAAAAAATTACATTGTAAGGCGTTTCTCTTTGAAATGAATTGCCTCACTCACCGTCATGTCTTATTGTTCACCGTGGATTTGTGGTGTTAGACGACTGAACGAAGTTTGATTGTTGATCCAAAACTGAAATAAAATTGAAATAAGTTATGAATAACATAAAAAATAGTTAAAGAAGAAGCGTGTTCCGTCCATCGAGAATCTTCTCGGTTCCTGAGACTCAAAGATTGTTCTCATTTTGAAATCTCGGTTGCCCGGCTACTTGTGGAAATCGCATTGGAGTGCCCATATTTTCCCAGATCCTTCTATGAAGAGCCCAATGGAAATGGCTGATACAAACAGACAGCACATGATACCTATTTTACTTGTCTTTTTCATTCTATTTCTCAGTGCTGCTAGCGTGATTCGATCCCTCGCTAAATTGAATGTGTTTCTTTACAGATTGTTATCATTGGGGAAGATTAAGAACAGTCACCGTGGTCAATCTTGGCCTATCACTGTTGCTCTCTCCTGCACATCAGAATAACCAAGTCATGACCACTTTTACCGCGGTCAATCTTGGCCTCTTGCTGCCGCTCTCTCCTGCATGTCAGAATAACCAAGTCATGACCACTTTCACCGCAGTCAATCTTGGCCTCTCGCTACTGCTTTCTCCTGTGCGCCAGAATAACCAGGTCATGAACACCGCGGTCAATCTTGGCCTCTCGCTGCCGCTCTGTCTCGCACCAACTGGTTAATTTTTTTTGTCAAGCTAAAATTGTTAGCTTACATCTAACTTATGCTATGGTGAATTTGTAAAGATAACCTGCAAGTATACAAGGTATTAAGGTAACAATAATCAGACTCGGCTGTGCTCCCTTATGTTTCTAAGGATATATTTATTTTTGGATGGCCAACATGAAATATGTGAGACTAAAATCAACCAGTATCTTAGATTTGTTTCTTGAATTTTAAGATTATATAAACACCTTAATCTGAAATTTTCATGTTCCCTTGTTAATTATATAGAAAAAAAATTATTTGTTTAAAGGCCTTTTTAAGTGTAGTTTTATGATGTTCAAAATCCTTTTTGAGCCTAATATTTCTTTATTGTGGTTAAGTTTGTTTTTATATATAAATTTCCATGAGGAACACTGTTAAGTGACGAAGCCTGTAGGTAAGAAGATTTGAGTGCTCTGGAATACAGGTAAGTAGAACTTATGGTAATCTCTGTTTTTAAAAGTTAATTTATTGTTGTACTGGAAATGCTAAAAATGGAGTTCTATTCATTAGAAAAATCTAGATGGTTCTGTTAGTGATTTTGCTTTTCCAAATACGTAAACCATAATATATGTCAGTGGCCTTAATTGGTGGGAAACAATATACTACTAAATATACTATGGGTGACTTGTCGTACCTGTAGAGATACCCGAGTCGGTGCAGACAAGGAGGGAATTCTGTAAGTAGAATAACAGCGCAGGTGAAAAAATAAATAAAACCACACCGAGTGGGAAACCTTATGTGGACCTTGGAGGATCCTCATTGTAGGAAAACTTTAGGAAAGTCTGAGCACAAGTATTACTCCTGTGGCCATACCATAGCACCTTACGAAAGTTGGAGGGGAATCTATACAAATGGGGAAGACACTGCTCTGAAAATAAAACATTAAAATGACCCTCTCTTACTATAGGAATGGAAATGAGAGACAGGAAATCTCCCTTCTTCTCTTGTGGAATTGAATTAAGAAATAAAAACTGTGTAAGAGTGGAACTATAGCTAACAAGAAATTCATATTTAAGAGGCCAGATGTGAAATTGTTAACATAGTTGTTTAAGTTGTGGCGTGAATGCCGGTTCTCTGCGAACCTTTGAGGGTTAGCCACGGATAGAGGCCTTCAGCAGAGAACCCATCACAGAATTAAGAGAGTATCTCACACAAAAAATAGAGACGAAGCCCTCATCTTAAAACCCTCATTGTACAGTATAATAGCTGTAGTTAGTGTGAATGCATGTATGATTCGAAATAGAGACCTTACTGCAAATTATAAGAGAAGTCGTCCTTTAACTCAGAGTTTTAAACCCAGAAAATTCCCACAACAATATTACACACGAATATATAATGGAAAACAAACCAGAATAGAACCAAATATTCGGATTCAAGTAAATTGACTATGTTATAGCATTATCACACAAAAAAAAGAAATATGCATGTACACATGCTAGAATAGAAGAAACGAACCGATATCCATAACTTAAACATAAAGTCAAATAACTTAAACGCGTACAAATTCTGGAGAAGAGATAAATACACAAAAATTAAGTAGCTTCAAGCCAAGGTGAAACCCGCACCAAAACCCTACAAGGTCCTGCCCTTACATATGGGCCGCCAAATTGACTACCCTGTAGCATTATTACACAAAAAAAGAAATATCCATGTACACATGCTAGAACAAAAGAAACGAACCGATATCCATAACTTAAACATAATGTCGAATAACTTAAATGCGTACAAATTCTGGAGAAGAGATAAATACACAAAAATTAAGTAGCTTCAACCCAAGGTGAGACCCGCACCAAAACCCTACAAGGTCCTGCCCTTACATATGGGCGGCCAAACTACAACGTTTCGAGCTCATAAAATACTTACAGCAGAAAACCTTCCCTTCCAGGCAGAGGATACCAAGGCATGAAGCCTTCTGAAATTAAAACCCGAAAACCCTTCTATGGAAGAGTCTGGAAAACAACCAGGCAATTGGAAAGACGAAGCAAGGCACTGCTCAAGTGAGCATAATTTCTCCTCCACAGTTTTAAAGTTTAGGTGAACGACCAAATAACACATACCTGGAAGAAACTCGTGTGCCATATCCGGGAAAAAAACTGCCTTTCACCGCGTACATACCTCCATGTTTCCACTGGCGCACAACCTACAACCAGCAAATTTGCAGGTGGTGACACTGTTTTCATCTCATATAAGAAAGGAAAAAAGAAAGGAAAATGAAATAAGGGTATAACAATGCAAAAGGAAAAGAGAACGACTAGATTATTTACAAATTTCACCTAGTAGGAGGGCGAGCGGACTAAGCCCCCATGGGAGCAAATCATTAGACCTTCCCTGCATCATGCGATGAGAGGAAAACCTTAAGGTTGCAAATCGGGCAGCTTTCCACCAGAATAGAGGTATCCCAAGAGAACGCAGAAACCCTGAATAGCAAATGAGTTACAAACCATTGCATCGAACCTGAAAAGTTCCTTGGAGCAATGACCACTGTGCGATGGTAAGGCTTAGATCATCATCGTTGATATGTCTACTAAGTTCGAGACAACCTGACACCTCTGCAACACCATTAAGGCAGCATTGTCGGAAAGATAATGGTTAGCGGTTAGATTGGGTAGACTCGAGGTGAAGGCCTCGCTGTCATGCTCTAGTGGTAAGATACATTAAACTAAAACAGGGTAGTATTTTCCTTGCTCACCAAGATATTTCAAACAACCATTCAAAAAAATTTTGTGCTGTCAAATAAGTGATGTTTTTTTGTGCTGTCAAATAAGTGATTTTTTTCTGTGCTATCAAATAAGTGATGTTAGGCAAGTCTAATGTAAACAAAAAGAAAAAAAATTCCATGGCATTTTTTATGAATGTTCGACGGGATATGGATATTCATATAACAAGACATTATATTCTTGTTCTTTTCTTCATAGTTAAAAAAAATTTAAAAATTAAAAGGTCATACGGCCCACTATTTTTACTAAAGGTATTGTAAAAGGAAGTAAAAGTTGTTGGTGGATACCACTGACAAATTATACTATTTATTAATCCTGGAAACACTAATAGAGAGCAGAACCCACAGAAGGATTGAAAACCAAAAAAAGAGAAAAACCCTTAAGCTTCGTTTTGGAAGCGCAACTCCGTTAATTATTCACTAAAGCCCAAACATAATTACAAGAAATCTCTACAACAGAACTTCCAGAAAATCATTCATTTGAGCCAATTTACAAGTTGGAGCCCAAGGCCACATCAGGGCCAAGAATCCTCATTTTCAAAATAGAGAACTCAGCAAATATAGGGAAAACTGAACAGATACAATATAGATAAATAAACAAGTGATGGAAGATCCATGCAAAAAACTTAAATATGTATTGTATTAACGAAATCGAAACATAATCACACACTGTTTTGGTTGTATCGAATAACTGTAGTACAACGAGGAGTTAAACTTATAAACTGTAGCCAAGACCCCTTGCACTTTTAAGCGCAAATAGCAGAATGAAATAGAGCAGTGTATCAGGGAGCTCAGAGGTCTTAGTGGGAACTAAGCCCTCAACACTCATAAGTGAAACCCTTAAGAAAACAAAGGAGCACTCTTATTTAACAAAGGAGAACTTTCAAACAAACGACAATCCTGGAAATGCTAATGGAGAGCAGAACCCATAGAAGGATTGAAAACCAGAAAATAAGAAAAACCCTTAAGCTTCATTTTGGAAGTGCGGCTCTGTTAATTGTTCACCAAAGCCCAAACGTAATTACAAGAAATCTCTACAACAAACCTTCTAGAAAATCATTCATTTGAACCAATTTACAAGTTGGAATCTAGGGCCACATCAGGGTCGAGAACCCTCATTTTCGATACAGAGAACTCAGCAAATATAGGGAAAACTGAACATATACAATACAGATAAATAAACAAGTAATGGAAGATCCATGCAAAAAACTTAAATATGTATTGTATTAAAGAAATCGAAACATAATCACACACTTTTCTGGTTGTATCGAATAACTCTAATACAACCGAGGAGTTAAACTTATAAACTGTAGCGAAAAAACCTTACAATTTTAAGCGCAAATAGCGGAATGAAATAGAGAAGTGTATCAAGGAGCTCAGAGGTCTTAGTGAGAACTAAGCCCTCAACACTCATAAGTGAAACCCTTAAGAAAACAAAGGAGCGCTCTTATTTACAAAGGAAAACTTTCAAACAAACGGCAATCCTGGAAACGCTAATGGAGAGTGGAACCCACAAAAGGATTGAAAACCAAAAAATGAGAAAAACCCTTAAGCTTCGTTTTGGAAGCGCGACTCTATTAATTTTTCACCAAATCACAAACGTATTCACAAGAAATATCTACAACAGACCTTCCAGAAAATCACTCATTTGAACCAATTTACAAGTTGGAATCCAGGACCACATCAGGGCCGAGAACCCTCATTTTCGATACAGAGAACTCAACAAATATAGGGAAAAATGAACAGATACAATACAGATAAATAAACAAGTAATGGAAGATCCATGCAAAAAACTTAAATATGTATTGTTTTAAAGAAATCGAAACATAATCACACTATTATGGTTGTATCGAATAACTGTAATACAACCGAGGAGTTAAACTTATAAACTGTAGCGAAAACCCCTTACACTTTTAAGCGCAAATAGCGGAATGAAATAGAGTAGTGTATCAGAGAGCTCAGAGGTCTTAGTGGGAATTAAGCCCTCAACACTCATAAGTGAAACCCTTTAGAAAACAAAGGAGTGCTCTTCTTTAACAAAGGAGAACTTTCAAACAAATGGCAATAGTATGCCATTTAACGAAGAGTAGATAGTCCGAAGTGGGCCGAGGCCATATGACAGACAGGGTCATAATCTTTTCCAACCAGAAGGATGCTTACACGGTTGTTGTCGTAGTGTAGATTTGGAGGAGTGCCTTCTCCTCTATAGCAAGTACAAACCCCAAACCAGTGACTAGAATCCCTGCGAAGATTACAAGCCACATGAAAACAAATGAGATGATTGTCACACTAGTAACGATACCAGCTTGAAGAATAAAGAAAATAAAAAAATAAAAAATAAAATAAGAAACCGAACAAATTCAGCTGCAAATGGCAGTGCTACCTGAAGTAGTCTTGGCTGCAACTGGACCATGAGCTCGAAGCCCGTAAGGTTGTCATTCACACTGGTATAGTCGTATCTAGTCCCACTAGAAGGCTAAGGAAGGGCTGTCTCAAAGCGGCCTCCGTAGGGGAATTGCCAAAACGAATGAGGTCATACCAAACCACTCCGGATAAGAGCTAATCTCAGGAGGTGTAAGCTACACCTTTGATGAGGCTGCAATTCTAAGAGGAAGCGTTAGGGCTGGACGACTTTCTCAAGCCATATATAGGGTGGGAGCTATGGAATTAATGACAACAACAATAGGCGTGGGAGGCCATGTGAAGGCTACCGCAGTCTGCATGCAATACATTGGGAGTGAGCCTTTAGCTGCGTGGAGTTCCAGCATAAAAGAAATCAATTAACCATTGCGAAAAATCCTGCCTGCTAACTAGCCAGGTCACCAAACGTTAAATAATTTATTAAGTGATGGGTATTGTCGAATCAAAAAATCATATGAGACAGACAATGTCATAGAATTGTACAATTGTTGTTAATCAAATGCTTATTACAAAAAAAAAAAAAATATGTGACTGTGTAAATAGTAAAGTTAAAAATGGTAGAGTAAAATTTAAAAAAATCAACAATATAATAAATTTAATATACAAAATTATTAAAAGTAAATAAAACATAAATTTGAAAATTATAACATTCAACTTATTAACTATTATAGTATCTAACTACTTACTTGTATTAAATAAATTTATATAAGTTTTTTGAGAAAATATCTATAGTGTAGATTATTAAATACAAGATACCAATGTTTAAGAATAAATAAAAATTGTAAATATGATTGTGATTGTTGATAAAAATAAGCATTTTATGATATTTAATTAATTAACTAATCGTATGAAATGAATACACCATATTTTTATCAAGAGTACATCTAACTATGTTATGGATGACCAAATACAAGATGTCAATTTGTAACAAAAAAGATGTAAATGTAAATGTAATTGAAATTGCTATTACAATTATGTATGTGTTAAAATCATATTATTGAAAAGAAAATTAATAACAATTTCTTATTATAATT
>APFE030980755.1:161044-224120 GCA_000404065.3 Pinus taeda
CGCCTCTCATTTTTCCTATGTATCATGGGGATTCGCCCATTTATTATAATATAAATTTAGGGTGGTTCTTAAAATTTTCCCTGCTAGTCTAGTTAATAGAACAACGGCCACTAAGCCACTAGGAAAACCCAAAATGGTCTTCAAAGTCCTAAGTTGGTCTGGTTAATGGATTCTGGCTAACAAATGCAACAAAGGCTACGTTTATTAATGGATTGTTAAATGGGCTCCGGGCTAATGGATCTTTCATCCAACCTTAACCTTGTTGCAAGTAAGGTTAGTCTCCAATCTGTGAACACCGGGAAAGCCAAAATAAAGGTCTATAGAGAGACTTAAGGCCAACCTTAGTATTCCTTCCTTTATGTGGTAGCAAATATTGTTTTCTAGAAATAAGAAAATTTTTCAAAATATAAATCCAGAAGTCAGAAAAATCCTTTCCAAAAATTAGGATCTGGCTTCAGAATTCCTTTTTGCAAAAGGAGTTAAAAATTTTGATTTCAGTATCCTTCAACATGAGGACAAATATAGGCTTAATTTATTTTTAGACAGGCCCTGAATTAAGAGCTACCCTCTCAAAAATACACCCAACATACTCAAAGACTGGAAAATTAGATTGAAAGAAAAGGAATTTTTGATCTGGTTTAGAGTGTCATGACATGAGAGGGATATTGTGTTTAAAGGAACTAATGATGCGGGTCCATTGATACATGCCCCAATTATGATTACGTATATTATGCTAATCTCAATTGATTTTGCAGACAAAATAGCCTCTCCTGAAACACACAAAGGTATCATTTTATTATGTCTATATTTGGTTTATGTAACATGGAATGTTTGCAAGCAATAAAAGATTAGAGATGAAAAGCAGAATGGTGGATTACAATTCACATGTCTCTCCTTACAGATTAGCTGAGTAGCAAGGAGATGAGAATTCTCTTGATTTAACAAATACATTAAGAATTTTGAAGGCAGATATCATAAGTTGTAAGGAAGACAATAACAGGTTGATTGAGTCACAAGAAAGACTTTTCAGAGCTCAGGAAAAGCAAGTAGAAGGTAATTCAATTATCCTTCATAGTTTATCAAGTTTAGAGTGACAAGAATAGTTGAGGATCATCCATGGGAAAGAGGAAAGGACGAATGGGGAATATTATATCAAGTCTCAATTAGGATACATGTTGGACATGGATGATACGTTCAGAGGTGGCATATGGATGGGCACACCTGACAGGATGCATTAGAGGCCCTGCATCAAGCCAATATGGTGACACCAACACTCCTTATTACTCTGACAATGGATGAGATGCCTTAAAGCATTTACTACATCTTTAAGTAAAAAATCCCATGAGCAATTCATACATGTGCTTTGTGTCACCATACCTCTCACCCTACGTTAGTCTCTAGCAAGAAAGAGAAGTATATGAAAAACTCCCCCAAACTCAGCTCCTTTCAATGTTAGAAGCCATTTGTATATGCAAGCACTTTTGTATATGCATTTAGATATGCAAGAAAATATAGAGAAATCCACTTTCATTTCTGCATATGAAACTGTCAATATATTTAATAACTTTTTTATATGTAAGCATAGTTTCGTTTGTAAGTTAAGGTCCCACCTACAATGCTCATGTTGGCTCCCAATTTTTATATACACATATATATATTAAATTGCACATATATGAAAGCAAACCTTTGTATGTATTTGACTTTTGTAATTGCACACAAATATAACAACATGCATATCTAAAATCCACACATGTAGATATGGAAGTGCATATAGGAAAATATCTATAAAATCTTATTGTCATATTTGTTTTTCTCCTAATACTTCAAATTTTTATGGGTACTCTATAAATAACATCTCATGCAAAGTGAGGTCATGCATGCCCACCACTTGTCATCGGTGAATGAGTTAGTTAAATGAAGTTTCAAAACATTAGCATCTTTTCATAAAATACAAAAATAAATTCTTTTTTAAAAAATCGAATTTCCTATATGCACTTTCATATAACACTACAGCTATAGGGGCTTTAATGGCATCCATATGAACAAGTGCAGGGAGAATAAATTTAATAGGTAGTTCACCTATTAATTTATATTTATATCCAAGCTTAAACTTTAATACACTAACTTTCTTTATACTCGAAGGCTTAAATAACCAAATAACATATTAGGCACGAAATCAAGACCATTTTTGGAATGTCAACCAATTTTTATTTATTTTTATGAATTCAGATCATGGCTTTAATCTCATGTGCATGCTACCTACATCCTTTACACCATAGGAATCTGGCATGGCCTAGTATAGTCCTAGTTGAGAAAATTAAATTAAAAGAATCCTACAAAACAAATCTCAGCGCGAGTTTTGAGACTTCAGACGTTGTCATGTGGAAACTTTGAGAACCAATCAAAACTTTCCACTTGGTTCCCTTGCCATGTCATGTCTTTCATGTCACTATCACGCCAAGAGTGCTCCAAAAAAACTCTTAAGTGTATGTTGACGGTGTTGGACCCACCAACATATCAAGGGGATCTCCCTTGTAAGAAGTCCGAACTAGACCTAAAATTGTTTGGAGTAGGAGTCCTAGCAATGGATGGAAATTTAGTGCCTTGAACACGGTCGTGTGTAGAGGTAAGTATGATAGCTTCAGTTGGAATAAAGTGTGTGACCTTGTAGTGAGTCAAGTGAGATGCATGGGGGGTTCTAACACATAGAGGGAAAAAGGAAGTGTGTCCCTTAGAAGTCTGTAATAGTACACAACCTAAAAGGAACACACAAGTGGAATGACATTACAAGCTAGAAGTGGAATAGTCCACAAAACAAAGTGGTTGGTTAATCCAACAACATGCCTTTAACATGATTCATACAATTGCATACAAAATAGTTCATACATAAATGTGTAAGTTAAAAAATATACATTGCTAAAGCAACCGGAATAGTCCAACTACAATAACAACATATGCATGAAAATTTGATGGGTCAGTTATATTATTAAGTGAAAGTTCCATCCATACATACACCATTGACAACCACTAGCCCCAATAGTCTTTGTGCTCTATTGATCATACAAGCAACATGCAAAGATGATAAAGAGCTTGTAGGCCTTTCTGAGTGATTTAGTCTTGTAAACCTAATTGGGTGTTGATCTGAACTTCGAAGACTCTTTCACCTAATACTTCATGATGTCTCTAGTCTTTACATTGTTGTTGGGGGTATTGAAAACTACATCCATGTAGTTCACCGATTGTGGTAAGTGATATATCTGATGGTAGTTTTCTATCCTAAAGGTAGCAAGTTGTGTTCCACTGGCAATATTCGATGTCATCATCTTGAGACTCGTGTGTGAGACAATCTAGTTAATGATGTCCGGACATGGGAAGGAGGGGTACCTGCATGCAACATTATATAAGTCTGACTTGTGGATGTTGATATAGACCTGTCAATATTCTAGATCCTCCTTGAATCTTCCTACAAAGATATCTTTAATTTCCTACCATGTTATCTTCATTTCCTTCTCTATGAACAACTGTGTGTTTGCATAGACTGACAAGTTCATTGACAGCTTTTCAACTGCATCCCCAATGCTTCTCTCGATAGTATCCTTTGATCCAGCGCTCTTGGAAGCTGCTAGGAATTTAGTAGGGAGGCTCCAAAACGCAACATAGGAAAAATTTTGGAGGTAGTTGTAGCCGCTACAATAGTGTCCAAGGGTATGAGAGAGAGAGAAAAAATAGAATAGAGCTCCACCAAAGCCTATCAAAAGCTTGAGAAAAAGCTTGCCACCAAATCCTTAGAAGCCTATTTATCAATCAGGCTTCTATTTTCTTCAATTTCTATTATTTTCTTTCATTTTCCTCCTCACATGCAACTTGTGACCTTTCACCTTCATTTTCTCCTAATTTCCATTATTTTCATAAATAAAAGTGCCAAAAATGTCATTTTTCTTTTCCAAAGTCTTTGCTATTTCCTTTGCCAATTTCCTTAGCTATAATAAACAGATTGAACACCCACTAGGATATTTTTCCAACTATTCATCTTGGAATCAATTTGTGTCCCATGACCATGGTCTTATATATTTTTACATGAATTTTTAACCGAGTTTGTTACACTAAAAGTGCAAAAAATGAGTGTCACGTGTCATCACCTTTGGTTGCCATCTTCTATATATGCAGACTTGCAGACCTATGTTATAGAAGATTCACATATAGAAAAGCCATATAATGAAGTTGTGCATATATAGAAGCTTCCTTATGTATATAAACACATATACAAATATGGAAGCGTGCATTTACAAAATATGGCTTCCGTATATTCATAAATTTTGTATACACACAACTTCTAAACATCCACATAGATATGGAAGCATGCATGTACAGAAGATGACTTCCATATATATGTGCATACATAGAAGTTTTGCATATATGCAAGCAATCTTCCGTATATACACACTTCCGCATCTATGTTATAGAAGATACATGTATACATAAGCCATATACTATATATACGGAAGCTATCTTCCTATATGCATGCTTCCATATATGTGTGCGTGTGTATATATACAAAATTTGCACATATACATAAGATGCCTTCTTTATATGTGTGGCATTTGTATATGCACATATTTATGGAAGGGTGCATATATGGAATATGGCCTTCGTATATGCACAACCTCCATATATGCACATAGATATGGAAGTAATTAAATACAGAATATGGCTTTCGTATATGCATAACTTTCATATATGCACATAGGCATGGAGGTAATTTGTGTTGTGCATATATAGAGGTCGTGCATATATGGAGGCCATCTTCCATGTATTCACACTTCCGTACATATGTGCATATACATAAGCCACACATATAGAGAAGTCACCTTATGTATATGTACAGATTTTGTATATATATGGAAGCATGCATATACGGAAGATAGCTTCCATATATGCACAACTTCAGTATATGGCTTCGGTATATGTGTATCTTCTATAACATAGATATGGAATTATACATATATGAAATATTGCTTTCGTATATGTGAAACTTCTATATATGCACATAGATATGGAAGTCATCTTCCGTATATGCATGCTTCCATACCTTATGTATTTTGAATAACGGGTCATGTAACATTTTCTCTTTTCAAATTGAGTTTAAAAGCTTGGAGCATAGTCCGAGATTTTATTTCCTTACATAATATGTTACCACTAAAGCTGAGGTTGCAACTCCAATTGTGTCTTAATGGAATTTATGTTAAATCGTGGATGATAACAATAGTGCAGAAATACAAAAGCTCTACAATACTGCAAGTTTTTAAGTCGATTCACCTTTGTCATCTTTCTATTCCCATTTGGTAGTTTCTTAGTTGATTATCATGACAACAACTAGTTCAAACTTATTTTGCATGGTAAATTTCTATTTCTTATGACATGTATAACAATGATATTAAATCAGTGGAAAAATGTGGAGTAAATGCACACGATTGTGATTAGCTTTGGTATGTTTGATTGCTAATTATTGATCATGTTGTGTGTAGCATTTTTTACATAAGTAATAGTAATACTTGTAGAAAACGAGTGTGTGAAGCAACGAACATGTTTCGTGTGTGCGTTATTGAATTTCATAGCAATAGTCTGTTACTAGAGGTTAACATTTGAAGACTGAAAACATTAGGTTTTCTTGCAAATTTGTAAACATTATACTAATAGGAGATTTTCCTTGTGCGAAACCTATAGTAAAGGTTATTATGTTGCATTTGGATACATTATTAATTGTGGCTAATTAATTAGTATAATGTATGCGGATGTACATAGTGTTACTTTTTGTTCCTTAACTTGTGCAGTTTACTCAAACTTGTTAGTTTTCTATTTCGAATGAGTTCTAATGTTAAATGGAATTTTTCATTACTATAGTAGTGATTTCAAATGTTTGATGATTCGTTTGTCTAAAAATCACTATGTGTTACTATTTTTCTTTTGAAACATGTTACGGAAATTTTTTATTATCAAAGATAAATATTTAATCCAGATTGTTTATCATTTTGATGTATGCCCTCTTATTAACAAAAACACCAATGTGGGTAAATATTATTCAATATACCAATGCGCACAAACTATGGACATTTCCCATATTTTTTACGCACATACATTTTTCCGCAGACCAATACTTGTTGGCATCCATTAAAAATATGCTTAATCTAATATTGCATAATAGTTATACGTATTTAATCCATAAAATATTTGTTATTGATAGTTTACAAAAATAATTCATAGTTGTGCCTATTAAATTACAAATTAAATTTTTTGTTTCGAGTAATTAAATTATTTTTTGCATTGGCAAAATCAAAGAGTTTAAAATTCAATCAATTTATGCAAAATAAAGTCCCCATTGCATCAAAATTTTGTGTCAAGTTTTGCAAGAAATAAGTGTGTCAAGTCATTTGTAAGTCAAACTTGGTTTGGTTTTACATAGTAGTGGGGACTAGTTGTGAATGTCCTCGTGCACTTTACTATTTATATTTATTATTGATAGTTTTACAAGTCTTGAAATTCTACCGGAAAAATAATGGAAATTCTAGCATGTTTCTAATAAAATATAGCAGAATTGTTTTGTATCTCTAGGTTACAACTATTGACTTTGATGATCTTGTGTGTTGATGGTTTTTTTTATGATCTTCAATCCATTTTCACTACCAAAAAATAGGATTCAAGCACTTGTGCTTCCAATTTTTTATTAAAAAAAATATTACGGAATGCGACGAATTTTTTCCATGCGTGCAAATTTGTCGATGGGGATTTTGATGATGCTGAATGAATTTCCACTATAAAATAACATGATTTAAACATTTATGTTGACATATTTGATTGAAAAAATAAAAAAATGTCTAATTGTGGTGATTTTTGGTCATGTAGGAAAATTTGTTGTTTCTGTAGACAATGTCTATTATAATATATCGTAAGTTTCTGTTTCTTATAACACATATATAAAAATGGGTAATAGACGAAGCAAAGAGGATATTCGCAGTGATATTGTTAACTCACTCATTGATATCGATGATAGCTTTGATTGGTTGACAATGTATGAGTGATATATGAATCTGTCATCGAAAGAGAAAACAAGAAACAAGATTTGGAGTACCAGATTAGCAAATGTTGGGTGTATTCTAATGGTATTTGATTTCAAAGAAATTGTTTAGCTCTATGTAAATAATTCTGATTTAAATTAGAGGAAATTACATCCAAAAGTGGCCTCCTAAGTAGAAATAATAAAATAAGAGTTATGAATCTTGGAGGGAAAAGAAGAAAACTACTTCTTTTTTTTAATTGTATTTTTGGATTATTTGCTTATAGATTTACTTAAATTTCAAGTGTAGACACTCATTGGATTTGTAATTAAATTCCACATCCAATGAGTACCCATTATGCATACTTCTAAGAAGACCCACATTGATAAATATTGAAGACACATTAAAAAAGTGTCTTCAACACACTTTTTTAATGTATCCTCAATTCCTATCAATGTCGGTATTATTAGAAGTATCCATAATAAGTACTTGCTGGATGCGGAATTTAATTCTACATCCAACGAGTGTTTACACATGAAATTTGAGTAAACCTATAAGGCAATAAGCCAAAAATACAAATAGAAAAAGAATTTTTATTTTATTTTATTTTCCCTCCAAAATATTTACATATACCTCTTTTTAAATTTAAAGGATTTTTTATTGGTTTACATATTTTGTACATGAAAATTTCATGGGCACTTTTAGGCTGAAATTTACTCTAATGAGGAGGACAATGAAGCTACGATTGACAAAGGTTCCTTTGAATCCCAATGCATTCAGATGGTATCTCAAGTTACCAAAACCGAATAGGTATTTAGAATTTTCCATTGTAAATAGTTTCCTAAATCCAGAAGGAGGCTAGATTGACATTGTGTGAGAATTCATTTCTCCATGTTCTAAGTTTCCTTTTGAACTTTCTATTGCATATATTTCTTTATTTAGGCAATAATTTATGGATTTATATTGTTTCTTTTCCCGTGTAGTAGGGAAAGAAAGTACAACAAATGTTCTGAAATGCATTTTCTATGTGCTTTATGAGACATGCAAAAATAATTGTATTTTAGATTGGATGGATGTCATTTCCAATGAATTAGTTGTTTAGTTACATAGATTATCCAAGAACAATATATTCTTTATGATGGTGTACCTGATAGAAGCTCTTGTGTCAATTCATGTGCTTGACGGTTTACCCTGTAATCCTAAATTCAATCTTCGCGAGGAACGAATGTAGTTTAGACATCCTATATTGTAGAAGCACAAAGATTCTTAAAATTTTTGTTTTATTTAAGATGTGTTTGTAAGACAAGTGTATTGCATGGTAACTAGGCAAGAGCCTCCTCAAATATCTATAGAGGTTGAGGTTTTCCTATTTGGGAAAGGGGAGCATGGGGAAAGAGAAATCAATAAAATTATATGAAATTATGATTTTGAAGATAGGCCATTGTTTTTTCCAAGGATAATTCTAGATAGTTATTTTTTCACTAAAATATGCATGCAATATTGTCATTGGCTACTTATATTTGAATAGAAAAAGAAAAAAAAGTATTTATTTTCCATTTACTGTTGGGAAAGGTGTTGTGAAGAATATGGCTCACACTAACGTTCTTGCAATGTATTTAGATGATCTTAACTTAGGTCAAGCTGAATCTACTGAAGGCTTTGATAAAGGAAGAATTTTCATAGAACACCTAGATTTTATGATGTACGGGAACTTGTTTCCAAGAGCTAGAGAGAAAAGAGAGGAAAGTCACAGTGTATCAACAAAATATCAGAAAATACTAGAAAATAGCGAGTGGATATTTCCACAGTTATTCATATTGTTTGAATTTTTCAGAGATGAATTGTGTAGGAGTTTCATATGTCCGACATTTCGGGTGGACACTCCAACCATCTTCGCAGACTAAAAATTCAATATATGGGTGAAGTGTCCAACGAAAACGCTGGATGGGGAAAAGCCCTACGTAGTTCATCTCTGAAATATTTAAACAATGCTAGTAGATGTTGATAAATCATTGAAACACTTAGCATCAAAATGGGAGGAAGATATAAACCTGGAGGCACAAATCCTATGGGACAATATCAATGTTGCACATGCAGTATTGGTGCAACTTCATATACCATCCAAAAAAGAAAAAGAACTATTGGAAGCAAAAAAATGGTTGTTGATAGGAAACCAAGTGGTGGGGATGACGAAGAGCCTCCTCATAGAGTAACTTTAGGAAGAGCACACATAGTTAATCAACTAGATCCAAGAGTTTGCCTTAAATAGGGAGCATTTAAAAGGCCATGAACATGGAAGTTGACAACGTTGTATTATTTGATTAGGTTAGTACATGTTTGCAAGAAAATCATAAAATAATGGAGGAAATTGTCAAAGAGGAAATTACTTTCAGTGACCATTCTGTCACATTGCAGGATGCAAATTATGACACGGGTGTTAATAGATTGAATATTGATAGTGTACAACTTTCCAGTAAAAGGTTCTTGATCGAGTAGAAATAAATGTTGACTTATTTGGTGTTGCTATGCAAGGGTTGATGAAATTGCATCAAGATAGTGGTGAGGAACTTGACGATTTTGTTAGTAAATGAAAAGCGAAAAATCTAAAGCTAAAAGAAAAAATAAAAGAGCTAGAGGACACTTTGATTCAGGGTCCTTTGTTGAAGACTCCACTAGAAATACATGAAGTGCCATTGGAAATATCTAGAGCCGATGGATCTCATAGATTTGAGAAACCTCTAAATATTATTAATGTAGTGAAATCATACATCATTTGTAATATATCCAAAAAATTGTGAATTATTGAATCTACATGGAAAGTTTCTTTTGATATGTGGCATTTAAAGTAGAGAACTAAATCTTTTGTCGATTTTGTCAAAATTGAGCTTGAGGTAGAACGAGAATTTGTAGATAATGATCTATTAAATTTTAGTCAAAAGCTTAATTTAATATTCAAACTAGAAAAAAATAAACAAGGGTTTCCATGTGTTGATTGGATGAGGCAGATCAAGGTTGCATCATCTGATAAAATCATAACATTGAAGTCCATTAATTCTAAGTGTGGAGGCATAGAAAATCAAAGAGCAGATGTGTATGTCAAGGTAATAGTAATTTTTTGGGGTCTAAATGGTCTGTGCATTACATATGAGTTTGTATTAATTATGAAAGACAAGATGATGATTAATTTGGAGAAGCTGAAGCAATCACAAAAAACAAAGTTCAATGATATACTAATTTTACTGCAGAGGAAAAGCAAATGGATAATTACATTTTTTAGTTTTAACGAAGATACTTTGTGATTGCTTTGAAATTGCAAGAATAAACTAGAGAAATTTAGGAGGAGATATTCAATGAATGTGTTAAATAGGACATTATTGTTGCTCTAATGAAAGAATTCATTGAAGCTAAAGTGAAATAATTTCTTGCAAAAAGAATGATTTTGATAGATAATTGAGAGCTAAACAATATTGAGTTGTGCTTTTGCATCTTGTACGTGTTTTAATTCATTGGAACATTTGTTTTTCTTTTCAAAGCATTTAGATATTGAAATTTTTTGGGTATTTTATGATGGAATTGTCTAATTCCTGAATACATTTCTTTGTTATTTGTTGCAGATGACTTTCAGAGTTTACTATTGACGAGATCCCAATCATAGTCCCCATTGGGATGAATCCATTTATTTTTGCGACTTAACTAATAACCTTTTCATAAATTATTTATGCAACAAAGGTTATTTTCTAGACCATGGCTTTGTAATCATAGCTTGCTTGAATTCTGATTACTGTCTTCTCTATTTCTATGTATGTTTATCAATTATGTAAATAATTCTGAGATGGCGTCTTCGATGGGATGTTGTATAGACCTGAGCTTTGGACTGTTGTACATAGAACACTAATTGAACATGTGTTTTCTAATATTTCCTTTGAAATTTTATATATTAGCTAATGTTATTTAATTAATGATAATTAAAATGGATTTATGTTTACGCTATGTTCACTGACATTTGTGCTTCAGTAGATAGTTTTCTGAAATGTGAACTTTTATTACCCTAGATTCTTTAACATTCCTCAATATCATTGATTGAACATAAGTTCATGAGAATATTTTTTTTAGCTTTTATATTCTATGTAATGGTGTGAAATTGATGATAATGAAAATGAATGTTTAGTTGGTGTTTTGGTTCAAAGATCTCTATTACATTTGTGATGTTTATTTTAATGATAGCTATATTGATTAGGATTTGAATCTAAATACAATTGTTGTTTCTATAATTGTGTTGATTATTTTTCAAGGCTCGTGAAGCACAAAGACTCATTACTTTGCTCTAATTCTATTTATAATGGAAATGAATGATTGGCAAAAGTTTTGGTTGTTAGATATCTATTGCATTTTTTGTGACTAGCATTTGAATCTAAATGCAATTACAGTTGTTGTAACTATGTTGATTAATATTAAAGGATCCTCAGTGAGAAAGATTGATTATCACGTCCCAATTGTCTTAATTTATGAATGCATGTACAAAATGGGAATGACACACATCAATGTTTCAATGCACAAAATTTTCATTATGCGAGGCTTAGAACGAAATTTTTCGTTGTGCAGAGTGATATTCCTTCTAGGAGTAAAACCTATGCACAACAACATATGATAATAATAATAATAATACATTAAACTAAGGGTTCTGTTTATTCGAAGCATTTTGAGTTATAAGTGTATGCAAAGTTTTCATTATACGAAGAAATCTTATCTCGATTGAAAGTTTGCGCATGAAGTTTTACTGTTATTGAAATGATACTAATACAATTTTTTAATTGTAATAAATGTGGGAAGGGAACATTGTGAATGGGAAAGGCAAAAAATTACCAAATATAGTTATCAACAATTGGAATAAATAACACACACAAAAAAAACACTTTCATTGTGTGGAGTATGGTTTCCTCATTTTCGTACACGACATAATGACATTAATAGTTTGGAAACCTTTTGGTGAATGAACTAATCAACATATAATCGGGAATGTAAATGATATTACATATAAATGGAAATCGATATAGTAGTAGATGTAATTATTGATAACTTGTAAGCTAGATGTCATTATTAGAAAAGATTCACATCTAATTTGTTATGTACATGGAGTAAATGGTTTCCGAATTTTGAGATTTGTTTTCAAATTATTTCCACTATTCCTCATAAACATTGGCTTTTTTTTTAATCAATATTTACTTAACATGTCTCATAAAATAAATTTCACATGAAAAATAATAACGGATATCAGGGACGAAAAAAGCAGAAAATTTAGTACTATCAACAATTACCACAATACAGAATATCTTGAAGCTTTGCAACATAATCCACTTTTCCAAAAACCTTTGCTAGGTTTTCTAAAAATCATGTTGGAATTTCTACTATTTTATGGGGAGAATTGTAGCTTGTTTATACTGTGTGAATTATTTCTACTATTTCTCATAAATGTTGACTTTTCTATTCTGAATTGCTATTTTTTAGAGCGTCATGTAAAATAGCTTTCACACAGAGAGTAGTAATAGGTGGTGGTTTTTTAGCGTATCGATAAATCTATACCTGAAGTGTAGTGAAAGAATTGTTGACTGGCATAATATTTTAGAAGTACAAAGCAAAAATGGCTACAAGGGGAAATACAGAGGTTATTTGCATTGATATTATTAACTCACTTGTGCATATCAATTAGAGATTTCAGTGGTTGGTTGTGTATCAATGATATGTGGATATGTCTATGCAAGAGAAGAATAGCGTGAAAATACTTGTTCTATCGAATTAGTGAATGTTGCATGTGTTCCATAATTCTTTAATTTAAGAGAAATCATTTATTTATGCATAGAGAAATTTGATTTAAAGATGAGATCAATTAGGCTAGCTGGTAGAAATACTCATATTTCTTTGAGTTTAGAGGCATTCTGGCGCATATTCAAGCTATTGATTCTAGATATGCGCTAAGTAGAGTTATCAAAAGAAAATATTTTTTTAGAGTCAGAGACAACTGGCTCAAACATCATACAAGAGTTCATTTTTCCACCTTGTGAGGTTCCTTCTAATCTTTCCTCTCTAGATGTTACTTTGATTAGAGAACCTTCTAGAGAGTTCGATTGGATTTGTGCCCATTTAATGGGCCAAGAAAATATGGCCAGTATCCCAAGATCCATTCTCTATGTGCTCCATTATTCATATAAAAAAAATTGTGTATTCAAATGGGCTGATAATATTTCAAATGAACTAGCTTTTCAATTAATCAATTTGTTCAAAAGTGGTAGATTCTTCATGATGGTGTATTTGATAACAATCCTTCTCTTGATTCATATCTTTAATGACTTGATGCATAACCCTAACTTCAATTTTAATGAAGAATTGATGCAGTTATGCTATCTCATTTTGTGGAGATAGGAACCTACTTCAATTTTTTGTCTAATCTGAGATATTTTTGTAAAACATGTTATTTGCATGATAATTGGGCAAGATCACCATCAAATATCTGGTGAAGAAAAATATTTCCTTTGGGGAAATAGGATACATGAATTAAGAGGAAATAATATGCTTATTCGAGTTTATGGGTTTCAAGGTAAACCACTATTGCTTCCAAGAAGTGTTATAGGTAGGTATTTTATTGCCAAAGTCTACCTAAAATACTATGACTGGAAAGTTAAAATTGAACATTAAAAGAAAAAATAGTTTATTCCTTTTCCATTTACCATTGGACAAGTAACCATGAAGAATGGAAGCAACATTGTAGATCTTGTGAAGTCTTTGAATTGTTTTAATTTAAAATAAGTTGAAGTGTGGCAAGACATTGATCTAGAAGACCTATTTATCACACATATAGGTGTTATTAAATGCAAGCGCTTGTTGAAAATACTTGCAAATGGAAGTGAAAAGAGTCACAATGCTCCAAGCAATAATCAAGAATCGACAATGAGTACTAGAGAAATTTCTAAAGTAGTGAGCATCAACATTAAAACAAAGTGCAAACAAAAAGGTGAATAACCTGTACAATCTTCAGTTTGCACATCTGGAACTGTTATGGCTTCATCTTCGAGTGAAAGAAAATGAAAAGATACTGAAACTGTAAAGCTAATTTACGGTCAACTACCAATTGGAGGAGATGACAAGGAGAGTCATCAGGCATTTATTCGAGAGAAAGTGTACATCACTAAATTGGAAAAATCCAAAAGTCCCTCGGAAATAAGAAACAACCAAGAATTTATAAATGTGGAAATTGAAAGTGGTCGATTACTTGATTAGGTCAATACTTCTTTGAATGAAAATTAGGAAGTAATGGAGAAAATTACCAAATAAGTTCCTATTTTCGATGATCACTCTGTCACTTTTCAAGATGCAAACTATAACATGGATAGTTAAATAATGAAAATTCAAAAATTAGGGATGCATAGTAAAAATATTATTGATAAAGTAGAAACAAATGTTCATATGTCTGGAATTGTAGCAACTGGTTTTATGAGATTCCATGAAACTACTAGGAATTCACTTGAAATCTATATTGAGGAACAAGAAGTAGAGAACCTGGTACTGAGGGAAACAATAGAAGAGATAGAAAATGCTTTAAATCTAGGTCCTTTCTTGATGACTTCAATTGCAATACGGACTTTGCAATCTGGAATTCCCACTACTAGCACATCTCATGGATCCATTATAGATTTGAAACTCGTTAATGCATCCAAATTTCATATTGTTGCTAATATATGCTAGAGGTTATAAATCATTGAACATGCATGGAAGGTAGTTTCTCATCTACTATAGTTGGTACATGAAATCAACTCATTTCTTTATTTGGTGAGAATTAATATTAACGGAGACAAGCAATTCATTAACAATGTCTTAGTTTCTTTTAGTCATAGGCTTGAACTGTTGTCTAATATGGACAAGAAAATAGAGAACTTCCAAATGATAATCAAATTAGGCAAATAAAAGTTGGATGGTCCAAAAGAATCAATACACTAGAAAACATTATTTTTGAATGTGAAAGCATAAATAATAGAACAAGTGATGTATTTCTAAAGGAAATGAAAATGGTTCAAAATATAGATGGCCCATGCATCATACATAATTTTGAATTGATCATAAAATATATGCTAACATTTGAATTGGAAAAGATAAAAGAGTTAATGAAAAAATAGTTTGATGATATAACTAACTTTACTTCAGAAGAAAATAGCAAATTGATAGTTGGTTTTGTTAGTATTAACGATGAGAAGTTTGTCTTAGCTTCTCATTCGCAATAAGAGGCCATGGAGATTGAAAAGCAATTATTCAATTAACATGTTAGTCTAGATATTACAATGGGTCCAATGAAAGAATTAATTGAAACTAAGTTGAAGACATTGTTTCAATAGACTATGGATACATAGGACAATTGATAGTGAAATAATTAATGTATATGCTTTCACGTATTGTAAGTGTACTTAAATCTTCGCATATTCATTTTTTTTACTAGTATTCAGTCATTAAGACTTTTTAATTTTATTACTGTCACATAGTCCAGTTTCCCAATGCAGTTCCTTGTTTTCTTTTGCAATTGCCTCTTTCCATATTACAGTTCATGAGATCCAAATCCGAGTTCCCATTGGGTTGAACGCATTCACATTTCGCGAATGCGGGAGAAGATAGTTAAGTAAAATATGCCAAAATAGCATAGGGAATGAGCTAATTAACTAGCCATTGAGCATTTTCATTACCAATATAAGTGATTATGGCTGAGAATCAAAATTCTTAATGCTTTGCATAAGATTGTATATGCATCTATATTTTAAGTATTTATTTTAATCATAGCTATGATGATTGAAATTTAAAGCTTGATATAGTTCTTGTTACTGTGATTGTATTGCTTAATGTTATAAACCTATTCTTTGAGATCTTGCATAATGTCATGGATACATATATGCCAACTACATGAAACATGAAAGTAGTTTTTTTCATTATGAAACTTGAATAATGTTGATTGTCTTCATATTTTAAATATCTGCTGAGTGTGGTACTTCGGGAAATGATTTTAGTATGATTTCCTCATATCTCCCTACTGTACATAATGGAAGATTTTTACTATATTTCAAAATAAATTTGATATATTTATTTTATGTGATTTTGATTTCAATTTTGCTTTGTGTGGCACTACACAACCTTTAACCAATTAATTAGTGGCGGAGCTTTGTGCAGAAAGGTTTCATTATGTGGGGAGATTTCATAAACAATGAATGAAAATTTTGTCGCACATATTTATTTTGGTGCATTCTGTCATAATGGGGTAATTCATTGCATACAGTGAAAGCATTACAAAATAAGTGCAATGTCCCTTCACACTCTATACAATGAAAACATTGATTGTCTCGTTGCATAATTAAAACTTCCTCATCTCCGCATTTTCCTATAATGCTAAGACATATCATTGAGAAAATACATGTGTGAAGTGTAGAGCTATTGAAAAAAGCTATATGTAGAGGTAAGAAAAAGCACAAGAATGTTTCATACAATAAAAATTTTGACTACACTTATGCACTCCAAACCACACTATTATTAATGTTAGACTATTAGTAAACAAATATGAATATTAGATTATTTATAAACATCAACATTAGATGTCTTGAGGTCTGAAATTTGAGTGGATCTTCCCGTCATGTAAATTAATTCAACTAATAAAAATTTATATGTTCATATTAATATTTTAATGCTTTGAATACCATAGCAAAATCTTGAAAGCTTCCTCCACACAATACTTCCTCAACAATCTCGCATATATTCTTTGAAATGATGCCAAATTGGACAATGCTACTAGCTAATATCATTTTATTTATATATATTTAATTGGGTTCCCAATCAAACCATTTTGACAACGTGAAATATGAAATTGTTCACTATGGAGTTAACAAAAAAGGTTAAAGACCTTTATCATAATTATTAAGTTTGCAATAACACATTGTGAGAGAAATCATGAAAATCACAACTCTACACAATTGCTCTCTTGTACAACTAAATGTGTGAACATAATCATATTAATTATTATGTTCTCCCACACATAGCCCATCCTCTGCAAATATTCATAGATCTATAAAATAAGATCTCTACACGACTTCTCTCTTGCACATACCCCGTCCTCCACACAATAAAACCTTCACACAAGGAAAACGATTAACATTAATTTCATCCTTGTTGAATAAAGTTCCCTATGTACCCTTTTTCTCCCATGCATACCCCGTCCGCTGCACAGTAAAACATCTGCAAAATGAAACATGTACCTCATCCTATTACATATGATTTCTCTAAAATTCTCCAGAACTCTTTGAAATAGACTCACAAAAAAACTTCTCTCCTACACATACTCCACCATCTACATAATAGAAGCTCCATACAAGGAAATATTTTAACATTAATTTCATCCCTACCAAATAAAGTTCCTTGTGCACCCTCATTCTCTCACACATACCCTGTCCAGTGCATAGTAAAATCTTTGAACAATGATACATAATATTATTAATCGACCTTTAAATTATCGTTTAGTGTATTGTGCTCGTGGACAATAAGAAAAATGGCTTTAGTCTCCAAGACATATTGTTGAAGAGCTCTAATTTGTTTTCCTTTTCTGTTCAAATGTAAGTAGCCAATGATGATATCACCTACAAACTTTAGCAACAAAATACCTATTTAGAACAAACTTCAGCAATAGAAATGGCCTATTTTCGAAATCCTAAGTTCGTATAACCATATTTTTTTCTCTTTCCTCATGTTTCCTTTTGACGCATAGGAAAACATCAACCCATATAGATATTCGAGGAGGCTCTTGTCCACTTACCATTCAATACACTTTCCTTACAAACACTCTTCAACTAAAAAAATATTTAAATAATATTTTGGCTTCCACAATATAGAATACTAGACTAGCATTTGTAACATCTAGCCACATCCTGGAAAACATAATGCCAGTTCTCACAAATTCTATGTATGATTGGGTAAGAGGTAAGACGAGCTCAATTTGATCATTTAGAAATATTGAAATGCATAGCTCTTATTTTTTAGAGATTTCTGCACACAAAAAGCTCCACACAAGAAAAGCTTTGCTCAAGCGGTCATATAATGAATCATTAAGTCTATGCATGAATTTGGGTTACATGTCTTTTAATGTAGGGGTGTTAGGTGAAAAACAACAAGTTGATCAATCCATTCTAAGCACTCGATCAAGAAATATTTCAACCCTCAATCAAGTTGTTTGAAGACCTAAAGATATCTCAATCAAATGTTAAAAAAAACCCTCAATTGAGCTCTTGTGTAAATAGAGGTTATCTAGAAGCTTGATTGAGCTAGTGGCTTGATCGAGTCATGTTTTTGAAATTTCCCACCAGTACATCCTAGCCGTGTAATTATAAAAACTGGCTTAATTGACCCTTAAAGCTAAATCGAGCCTTAAATCTAGATCGAGCGTTTGTTTAAACACATTTAAAGTTTGATCGACCATTTTAAGTGCTCAATCGAGCTCTTAAAGTCCTAAAAATACTAGTATCTTTGTCTATGAGTCCTGTTCAAAAGGGTACTCTTGGTTTTTCAATTTATTTAAATAGTTGAAAAAAAACTTACATGAACACACGTGTATGCAAAACAAATTTGAAATATTACTTTTCCAACTTCGCAAAATGATAAAAAATGTAATTTTACATAAAGAAATTGATACGAAAAATCTTAGTTCTCTCCATCTAGATCTGATATATACAATTGATACCAAAAAATCTAGTTCTCTCCATTAGGACATATATCATATAATAATAAATACTATACTTGCTAATCTATCTAGCAACACACACATATCTCTTAACATGTGCAAAAATTTGCAAGGACAAGTATTGCATCTAATGGAAAATTGAAAGATTATACGACACTATTTTTTTTTGCAAAAAATATCATTAAGACAACAACATAATTCTCCACAAATTGTATTTTTACTCTGAATCAAAATTCACAATGCCTATATGAATTTTGATAGATTCAATTCGATAAAAGAGTAAAATTTTGAAATTTCATCGCCACATTTGGCCCAGAAGTGTAACCCATCTTCATGCATTCACCCCATTGTGTACGAGAGCAAAAAAATATATAGCAGTTTGAAAAAACATTTAAATTTTTTTAAATACATTTTAATTGGTAAACCATTGTAATTTAATAATTAAGAAAATAACAAGTTGTGTTCACAATGATAAAACATAATAATATTAGCTTGTCCCTCTCCAATAGTGTGCAAATATTTTCTTGTGTATAGATTTCTACACACGGAAAGATCCACACAAGAAAATATCCACACAAGAAAATATCCACACAAGAGTATCATAATGAACCATTGTGTATGACTGCCAAAACATGGCACTTAGAAAAAATATTTAAATGTTTTAAAATACTTTTTAATTAGTAAAGGATTGTGGTTTAATAATAAGAGAACAATTGTGATCACAATGATGAAACATAATAATATTAATTGCAAATTTATTTAGCGAGAAGGGGGGATGTTGTTCCTTCAACTACTGCTCTATCTTGCTTTCCAATATTTAACATTAAATTAATATTTCAAGTCTATTTCTGCATATTTCTTCACTTATGACATTTTTCATATGACAATAATAATAATAATTTCGAAGAATAGTCTTCTTTACAATGTACAATGATACATTGGATCAAATTTATTCAATGATAAGTCTGTATTATTAGTAGCAGTTTGTTCATGAGTGAAGTGTGTTGACATCTTCTTGCTTTTGTGGAAACTAGAGAACTTGTCTTATTGTCAAAATCCATTGATTATCGATTATTTTTTTACTACAATTTTTCCTATCTACACATCAAACTCGATTGACTATCTAATATGTATGTTCAATATTTATAAGGTAACGTGACAATTGTAACCGCTAATTTTGGTTGTGTTGTCTATAGAGGCATTCACCAAATGTCCATCATGCAATATTTTTACCATACACAATATGAATGCATGTTAAATTACTTTTTTAACGAGTTGGTTACAAATAGAATGCTCATGTGGGATACACAGTACTATTATAGTAGTTTCATTTCATGATGGATGATCTCTACAAGCTCATTTGAAGTGGAATTGCAAAATGTGTAGCATTCTTACAGGTAAACAACACATTAATTTTTTTTATGCTAGTGCTTAGAACATTTATACAATATACGGTACAATATTGTAGCAATGACGTAAATTGTTAAATACTGCATAATGTGATAATACTAAACACATTTACACAAAATGTGTTACTGTCATATAGTTATTACATATGAATTACTTCTATGCTATGAAATTAGAACCTATTTTCCTATTCTATTTGTTGTAATTAATTATATTTTCATTACACAACACAATGTTTTTTTCCCATATTTTTAATGTATTATAACTAAAAGAAAATCTTTTTCAATTTCCAAGAAACACATGACACTTAGAGATTTGGATCCAAGACAACAATTACAACGAAAAAGTACTTTGAACATTTCTATAAATGTTTGTATTTGCTAAAACTAAAATCTAATTAGAATTTATGTACACTAGTAATCAATTTTTTTTATCTTATTATGTTTTCATTAGAAAGTTCCTACTTAGTTTCAATTATAATGTCCTTTTAAGTAGTGATTTCAGTGTACTATTTGCGAACATGAAAAAGATATTGAATGCGAATAATGTCACAGTAGAGATGGACGAGAGTGTAGAGATAGCAATGAGCATTACTAAATAAACAGATATCACAACAAAAAAAATGAGAGCAACAAAAAGAAGTGAATAAATAAAGGAAAATAGGTACTTCTCGGCAGTTTTAATTAACTGTGTATCAGGTTGCTTTTTTTGTGTATCAGGTTGCTTTTTTTGTCTTTTTTGTTTCTTTTTTTTTTTAATTTATTTCAATTCAATGCTCATGGCCAAGAAAAAATAAATCGAGTCTACACCATTGTTGATCAAATATATTAGTAATAATATAACTAGGAGAATTTTTCATGGTGTTTTCATGGTTACATATCGAACATTTTCAGACAAAGAAAACAAAAAAAAATAATTGCTCAGTGCAGACTTAACAAATAAGAAAGTGGAAATGAGAATAACATTGTTTGTGTCAACATAATTAATCAAACAACATGAGTCAAAACTTATTGCAAATGTTAGTGTTTCTATCATAGATTTCGAAATAATCCCAAAGAATAAATAAGACAATAGTGATTGTGAAAAAAAAAAATATTTTTCTAAATAGTTTTAGCAGTGTAGAAAATTTTTTCCCTATTTGTGAAGATTATTGGTTCTTTCCAAATATGAAAATTGCAAATATATCACGTAATGATGATGCATTTTCAGTTGGCACAATCGTTGCTATTACAATTTTAGTAATGCACACAACAATGCAATATGTACTAGAAATCAAAGAAGGCAATGTAAACTAGGATAGGGCCATAATAAGGTTTGATTTATTTGAACGGTTTATTGTTACAAAGTTATTTTCCATTTTTTTTTTCCACTAGAAAAACAAATTTTCATTGAAATAAAAATGAAGTTACATATGCTTAGCTTTGTATATCCCATTGTTCAAAAAATGTTATTCTTCATATGTTATACAATTTTAATGTATTTTACAAATGTTGCATATGTAATAAATTCAAGTACACGATAAAGTTGTTTCAGAATGTCTTTCAATTCAAAGAGAATTGTAACAAAATATTTATTTATTATTATTATTATTATTATTATTGATCTTGCTAAAGAAAATAGTTATAAAACAAGAAACAGATTTCCAAATTTCAGAATTGATGTTCATATGTCCATTGAAAATAGGAAAGAATGCCAAAAGTATAAGAAATGTGTTTTCCTCTCCAAGTGGAATATGCATGTAAACTATATTATATTTTTATATAGACATAGATAAAGAACAAGAAATTAAAAAGACATTTGATTTCATGTTACCAAACATTTGTTTTCTATATTCTTTTATAGTACTTCCAAGGATACCTGGTGATGATTAGTGCATATACGAACCCATTTGATATTGTATGTGTCAAATATATTACTCTACTTACAAGTACTAGAACTATGAACAAAACTATGCTTTATTGCACCGCTTGCAAGTAGGATTCTTGCTTACTTTATTTCCATCGATTAAACTGTACCATACATCAAATTGATAGGACTGAAATATAGTGTATTATGTGGGGCGTGGAACTGGAAAGTGTATTATTTACACTACGAAAAAATTCCTATGAGCAATACTATGCAGACAAAACAGATGTTATTGACATCTTATCCAATTTCGAGACACCGTGAAGGCCTCCAAACGTCTCTTGCAAAAAGGCGCTGCGCACAGGCTCTATGCGCCGCGCCTCAAGCCCAGTGCGCCGCGCATTCCCTGTGCACCGCGCCAATGTATTTTTGCACTGAGAAATGAAGCTTTGTGCACCGCACCTTCCCTGTGCACCATGCCAGTTGCCCAATGCACCACGCCACCAACAACTTCACAAACTTGCTCCAAATCGCTAAAAATGCGTGGGTCTTCACTTGTACAAGTAAGATGGGTTTCCATCATTGCTTTTTATCCAAGATTAGTGCTTATTAGGTGGTGGTTGTCTTATGGTTTTGGATAGAAAAATCAAACCCTACCAAGGAAAATAGTGTTAGGGTTTTGTATTAACTGTTTGGCTGCCAAGTTACTACTCCCACCTCACATTCCCTTGCTCCATTTTTTCCTTGATTTCCTTATTTTCTAAAGTCACCCACTCTTATATTCATTAGTTTCATATCCCATACCCCCAATTCCTATTTTACAAAGTCCCAAACCCAAACCCTAGTCGACATACTATACTCTATCCCAACATTCCCTCATATCCCAAGTTACTCATTCCTAAGTCCCACTATCCCTATCCCTAAAGTCATTGCATTCCTTATCATTCATGTCAGTTGTGAAATTCCCAAAACCTCAAATTTTCTAAACAGCCAAGTAACCGTCCATTGTTCCTACATTTGTTAAAATTTCAAAGGGCAAACATCACTTGATAAGACCCCACTGTTCCCACTACCCTATTTCCCACAGTCCCTCCCACATTTGGAAATTGCACCAAACTCTCATTCTTCATCTCATTGAAAGCCAAACAGACTTTGAAACACCATGAAGGCGGACAGACAATGACTTTACAACTGAAACTGCATGCATCAGGAGGACACTGGAACGACGTAAAAGGCAAGATCGGCTCCGAATCTTGGGCAAAGCTTCTTTGGCTGAGCATGGCACTTGATGAGGCACCTTCAGCCCAAATTTCAAGGAATTTGGAGAAACTTTTGTCAATTTTGAATTTTTTGGCTTTAAAAACAGGTTTTTCAGTCCTACGCGTAGCGCCACTTGGCGCGTGCTTATAATTGGGAGGTCTCCAGGGGGAAAATTTTATATTTTTGGATTTTTCATCAAAATTTATGTATGCTCATGGATTACCTAAGGATTTCATCAAGTTATAGGTTGCCTAAAGGGTCAAAAGCACCCTAAAAATGACCTCACTGCCCCTATTTTGACACACAGGAAGCAGTCTTGGGAGATTGAGGTTTTGGAGGGGAAAATGACATCCAAATCCAGAAATTCCACTTGGGTTGGAAACTAGACAGGCAGGGCTTTCCAAAAAGCACACTTGGGCTCAATTTTGACTTCAGGAAGTGCCTCAAAATCAGCTCTGAAGTGGCACGATGCACACAGATTTTGGCGCGGCGCACAGAGAATTTTGGCCTATTTTTCACTCAGCAGCTCAGAATTTCGCCCAGTTTTGACCAGTTTGACTTTTTGATGTAATTATTGATCTACCTTGATGTAACTTGAGGAATATGATGTAATTTTGGCACATATTTACTTATTCTAGAAGATTCATTCACTAAAAAGTGAAAATTTAATGAATGAATCGGTTTCCTATCATATAGAGGCAAGTTGTTGGATTGCCTAGATTTTAGTTCCTTGTTTAGAAGTGGTTGAAACAGCTCCTAGAATGATGATCTCGAACCCTAGAGGCAAAGGAATGGGTTGGGCTAGTCTATATCATGTATTCTCTTAGTCACTTTCAAGGTGGGACACTTGGGATTGCTTTGGCATACTATTGTACATATTTTCTCTGCATTTTTGGCTAAGGAAAGACCAGGGTTTTGCAGCAATGTTTGGGATCCATGTGGCTTTATGTTTTGATGGTGTGCTTCTTTCAGTAATTGTAAGTTGTTATGTGTATCATTTTCCTTCTCTTATCTTCTGCAATTGAACAAATGAAGTGTTAAGGTAGAATCCATAGATTGTTATGCTCTACCTTTAAATTTGTTTGATTTTCCATGTTTTCATCTATGTAAGGAGAATCCTTGAAAGCTTCTTGCTCTCCTTGGCTCCTCACCAGTCTGATCTACCCGTTCATTCCCTTTAAAAGCATCAAGACGATCGCCTACCTTGCCCCAAATAGACCTCTGCAAAAAAACTGTGCCTCAATCCCCAAGCCCAAATTTGCCTTTCCCTGTTTCAACACAAAAACTCCTAAAAACTCAAATCAAACCTTTGTACTGCATACCTAGCCTAAGATTAGTTTTTGTTTTAGTCAGCTCGAGCCTCATTGATTATCTTTGTCGTGATTGACCCGGAGAGAGCCCTCTCCTGTCCTCGTAGGGCTAGCTACGAGGCTGAGCGTGGTTTGATGTTGACCTAGAACCTTGCCTTTTTAGCCTGAGGCAAATCTAGGCTCTAACAGGGAGTATAAAGATATGCATTATTTATAATTAAAATATTACCAATAGTATCATATGGGTCCATTTCTTTCCTCGATGTTATTGCGAACAACAAAAATCAATCATTTAATACTAAAATATGAGAAAAAAAAAACTTTTAGTGCAAGTCACCGAGATTCACACAATGGAATCTTGAAATCTTCCTTTGTACAATGGACTTTCACTACACTTTTGCATATGTGCCTAGTTTCAGAAAGATAACCATAAACAAAACTTATGCTCAATTATGCGAGAATTAGTGTGATTGCAAGTTCTTCGCATAAGCTCGAGGGGGTTGGCAGGGGCAGTGAAACAAATCTCCAATTAATATTATTATGTTTCTTAGCGCTACTTTCAAAATAATTCATGTTTTATTTGACAGAACTTTCTTTGCACTCCACATAACCTTTATTCAATTAACTACTAATATCTATAAAATAACGAGATGTCTGGAGCACTCTTCCAGCAAAAGGGAATATGATATATGCATTATTTATAATTAAAATATTTCCAATAATATCGTATGTGTCTAGCACTTACCTTTGTGTTGTTGCGAACAAGATGTGTTAGTCAATGGTAAAATATTATCAATAAAATCCTTTAGTGCAATGTGTGGAGATTCGCATGATGAAATCTTCCTCCACACAATGTACTTCCTTTACACTTCCACACATGTGCTTAATTTGACAAAGATAACTATAAACATAGATATGTTTAGGTTCATATGAGATATTCGTTATCTAAAATTAAAATATTACCAATAATATCATATGGGTCCACTGCTTACCTTATTGTTATTAATTGTTAAGCATTAATTAATTATTCAATGTTCAAGTGTGATTTCCAAGTTTTCACATCTTCGTAAACATTACCATCTCGATAAAAATTTTCCATATAATACACTTGTCCTTTCTAAGATGATTTAGTACTAAATGTTTCCAATAGTTTGTACATTACCAATTATCATTACAATAATTACATAATAAAATATGTTATAAACACTAAATTTAAATTGAACAAATAACAAGTACAATATGCAGTATTAAATTTGATAAATGAAAATTAATATTGCATATTTGTTATGAAGTGTTTATAAAACACACACACACACACACACACATATAGATATATACACAATGAAAGCTTGAGAGTTTCCTCTGCAGAAAGAAATTCCTTCGCATTTTCACACATGTGCCTAATTTTAGAAATATAACCATAAACAAGGCTTCTTTTCAAAGATCCAGTAATTGATGTGGTTATAGGTTATTTGCATAGGCTTGGGTAAGGAGAGGTCAGGGAAGTTGCACAACCTTTACGCAATTGACTAGTGATATTAAGGAATACAAAGATATGAATTAGTTATAATTAAAATATTGCGAACAACAAATATGGATAATTTAATACTAAAATATTAGCAATAAAAGCCTTTAGTGTGGAGTGTGGAGATTCACATAATGAAAGCTTGAAATCTTCTTCCACACAATAAACTTTATCCACACTTCCACCCAGGTGCTTAATTTCAGGAAGATAACCATAAACAAAGCTTCTTCTTGATGATGCAACAATTTGTGTTGTTGCATGTTCTTTGCATAGGCTCAGGGGGGGTCGTGGGTGACCGAAAAAATCTCCAATTAATATTAGTGTATATTAGTGTGTTTCCATGTACTATTTTTAGAACAATTCATATTTTCCTTGACAAATATTTGTTCGCGCTTTAGACAACCTTTACTCAATTGACCACTGATATATATAAAAGACTAAGATGACCAGAAGGCTCTTCCAACAAAAGGGAATACAAAGATATGAATTAATTATAACTAAAATATTACCAATAATATTGCATGGGTCTTATTGTTAACAACAAGTATGTGTTAATTAATACTAAAGTATTACAAAAACTTTTAGTGAGAAGTGCGAAGATCTGCATAGTGAAAGCTTCCTCGACGCAATGGTCTTCCTCCACACTTTCGCACATGTGCCTAATTTGATAAAGATAACCATAAACAAAGAGATATCCAAAAATAAAGAGATATGCATTACCACTAATATTGTATAGGCCCATTGCTTTCCTCGTTGTTATTGCGAAAAATCTTTGCTAAATAGATATTATATCTTTGCTAAATAAATATTAATATCACTGCTAAACATTAATTAATTATTCAATGCTAAGTGATATTTCCAAGTTTTCGCATCTTTTCATAAAAATTATGCTTTCAGTAGAGTTTTTTCATATAACACACATGTTCTTTATCACATGTTTTAGTACTAAATATTTCAACAATTTCTATGTTGCCTATAATCATTACAATAATTCCATAATAAAATATGATATAAACATTAATGTTAAACTATACAAATAACGAGTACAATATGTGATATTAATATTGTTATGTACCAGAAACTTCCAAAACAATTGAAATTTTCATTAATTTTTCTCACTATCCACATAACTTTACTCAATTGGCTTCTAATATAATTAGAATATTACCAATAATACCATATGGTTATAGTGCTTGCCTCAGTGTTATTGCGAACAATAAATATGTATTATTTAATACTAAATATTAGCAATAAAACTCTTTAATGCGAAGTGCAAAGATCTGCATAATTAAAATTTGAAAGCTTCCTCTGCATAATGGACTTTCTCCACACTTCCGCACATGTGCCTAATTAATTTGAAGTGTAGTCATATGCACAATGAAAGCTTCATCTTCACAATGGACTTTCTCCATAATTCCACACATATGCTTAATTTAACAAAAATAATATTAAAAAAAAGATATTCATAAATATGAAGATATACATTATTTACAATTAAAATATTACTAATAATATCGTATGGGCGCTTGCCTCATTCTTATTGCAAGAAAGGTTTGTTGAATACATATTAATATCACTACTAAACATTAATTAATTATTAATACTAAATTTGATTTCCAAGTTTTTGCATCTTTGTAAACATTACCATCTCAATACAATTTTTGCATTTAACACCATTGTCCTTTCTCAGATGCTTTAGTATTAAATGCTTCCAACAGTTTCTAGGTTTCCTGTTATCATTACAAAATTTACGTAACAAAATATGTTATAAACATTAATGTTAAACTATAAAAATAACGAGTATGATATGAGATATTAATATTGTTATGTTTTTGTGCGTCATTATGTGTGGGAGAACTAACAGGAACTTTCAAAATAATTCAGATTTTCATTGTACTGAATTTTACACCATCTTTGGTCAATTAATTAATGGTATAATTAAAATATTACTTATAATATTGTATGGGTTCATCACTTTCATCGGTGTTATGGTAAACAATAAAGATGGATTATTTAATAATAAAATATTAGCAATAACAATATTTAATGCAAAGCGTGGATATTTTCTGTACAATGGACTTTCTCCGACTTCCGCACATGTGCCTAATTAATTTGAAATGCGGAGATCTGCACAATATAGAAATATTCAAAAATACAAAAATAAACATTATTTATAATTAAAATATTACCCATAATATTGTATTCGTCCACATAGAACAAATGTATGTGCTCAGAAATTTCGCTATGTAGAAAACTTTGCACAATATTTCACAAAATAATAAATATACAAATCATGAGTATAAAAGTATCATGAGTATAAAAGTAGTTGTGCAGGTGATGAAAATTGAATGCAGAAATAGTTATGCAGATGGTTATGCGTGTATGAAAATGGTTGTGCACGTGCGGAGAGGATGGTTATGAAGGTATAAAAGTGGTTGTTCAAAAAAACATATATAAAAAAACAAAAACATATGAACACATTAATTATTAACCAAGACAAAGCCATATTGCATCACCATTACTAATCTTCTTAACCTTACTCCATGTGTATTGAATAAAATAAATCTAGAATCACATAAAATGTCTTTTTCATTTTTACAATCTAACCAAGTTTATATTGATTTGCATTTTACTTGAACATGTAGATACATAAAATGTTCGCAACTATTAATCTTCTTAACCTTACTCCATGTGTATTGAATCAAGGAAATCTAGAATCACATAAAATGTTTTTTTCATTTTTTCGTTTTTACAATCTAACCAAATTTATATTGATTTAGATTTTACTTGAACATGTAGATTTTATGGGAGTACATTTATCTTTATCTTTTAGAATATCGGTTATATTGATTTACGTTTTACTTGAACATGTGGATTTTACGAGAGTGCGTTTTCCTTTAACTTTTGGAATTTTAAAACATGTATTCATTTTTACATCCAAAATTCAGTTATCTTTAATTTTTTTTTCAAAATACTATTTAATTGTAAATCAAATCTCAAATCTGCATCTATTTTGACATTCAAAATTTAATTAATTTTATTTTTTTTGATAATATTTAATTGTAATTCACAACTTTCTCATTTGAAGTTAAGTTTTTGAGAAATCAAGTGAGCTCTAAAGGTTTGAAATTTTGAAATTGATTTAATTAATTTTTAAAAATAATATTTATTGTTAATCAAACTTCCATTTTTGGAAGTTTTTTGAGAACTCGTGTGGCTATAAAGTTTGAAATTTGAAAATGACCTTATTGTTGGATGAATATGTTATTATTATTTATTAGGATTTGTATACTTTTATATCATATATATTAATATATAATAATATAAAACAAACAATGAATCATACATTTGAGTTTTTAACAGATAAACAAATAGTACAAATTCTGTACCTGAAATAAAATGCAATTTTCAATCATTTGAAGTATCACCAAGAAGAGATCAGGTATCCTCCTATGTTCTCCACATACCATACTTCACATCGGAATGAAATATTAGTGCCCCACCCAAATCACCTAAGTGAAAAAACTTTACTAAGAAAACTTCAAAGCCATAAGTATCCCTTCTTAGAAGTTTCCTCTCATAGTGAGGGCAAGTCAATACGGCACCTTAGAAGTATCTTCTCACAGTGAGGGCAGGTCAATACGGCACCAACCATTAACATCATAACCAAAGCATAAAATATATGAGCAAGTAGAATATGGAGGCTAGTAACCATTATCATCACAGTGAGGACAAGTCAATACGGCACCAACCATTAACATCATAACCAAAGCATAAAATATGTGAGCAAGTAGATGTCCAAAGTAATATGGAGGCTAGTAACCATTATCATCTCGACCACCCCATAATCCAAAATAAGGGTAAAGTTCTCAAATAATCATAAATGAACCAGATAATGGTGAGTTTCAAAACATCCATCAATGCACCATTAACTATAAACTAGAGGACATACATGATATCGGAATCGTTGTTTGCATCAACCCTACAAAAAAAACCAAGAGTGGCCACTAAACCAATGCATGCGTAGGAGGCCCAAAATTGAACAAACAAGGGAACCACTAAATAGAAAAATAATGATATATATCAAAGATATGTTTTGGCTTTGTTGGGAAACACTTTCATCAGTTTTGGCTCTATCAAGAGAGTAGAGATGCTACCCAAAGTATCTAAAGAAACTTCACATAGATGACTAAGGAGATAATCACGTTTCTCTTAATAATGAATTTATTGATTACGATAATGATAGTTTATGCATTTCACTCTATAGGTTACTCTTCACAACTATATTTGAGAGGTGTGGGAATTTCAAGGTTACCAATACCATTGCACCCTCTACTAGAAGCATAATGAAAATATTTTTCATGTTTCAAATTTAGTGACTCAATCCATGTGCATGAAATTATTAGTTAGGGCCCTTGGATATATAGGAATACATTGGTATTACTTTTCCATCAAACCCATAACTTCCATTGAAAAAGCAACCCAGGTAGCTTTCTAGTATAAGTAGATTCCCTATCTTCCAAGTAACTTTCTAGTATAAGTAGACTTCCCTATCTTCCTATTGCAATTTTTACCTAACCCTAAAGTAAATTGTAAACCCATTAATGAATTTATCTTCCATGAATTTAATGACTTTTACGCCCTTTACCATTTCATAAAATTTGCATTAAATTCATTCAATTTGTCTAAAGACAAAAAAAATTCGTGTTTACGAATATTGACCACCATTACCATCACTATATTCAAAACATCAATTTTCCTTCCGTCTTCGTTGTCGACTTTCAAAACCATAAGATCCATGTTTGTTGAGCTATGACCTAAAGTTATGAGAGCAAAAAACAACGATGCAAAAGCATTAATTCCTTTTTCCTTCCCCAATTTAATGGATTTATCACAAAAAAAAATCATCCTGCATTCCTATTTTGAATTTGAAGTTTCCTATATATACCAAATGATTATAAAAACAATTGCTCAAATGAAAAGGCTATGCTCATGTACTTTGAAAGAAACAATGCTTATATTGGTATACGATTATAAAACCAATGCTCAAATGTCAAGTTTATTTTTGCGTATTGTGAAGGAAGCAATGATTATGTTGGTTTATGTATTTGGACGGAAATAATATCAATACTTTGGGAGAAGATGTAGAAAGTCTTTATAAAACATATTATTGTACAACATCAATATTGAAGAGAAGATGGAAAAAGTGTTTATAAAACATACATAAATTCTTGTAAATTTAGAAATATTATAGATGAGATCTTTAGGATGCCCTAAGGAGGAAAGGAATGATTAGAAGATTATGGTGAGAAGTTTTAGTTTAATTATAATTTTTTTAGCAATTATAGATTGGAATTAGAATCCTCAAACTACTACAAGTTGAAAATATTAAGAAATACTGATAAATACTAATTGAAAATAACATTTTATGACTTTTTAACTAAAATACAAATGAAATCTTCAATAATTATAATAAAACTATGATAAAAAATAAAATAAACTAAAAAAAAAAAAAAAAAAAAAAAAAAAAAAAAAAAAAAATTAAAATATAGAAGAACTACTACACAAATCCTTAAGAGCAAAACAAGGGTATAACTTTGTCTACAGTTTCAATTTGAATTACTAAACTGTTCAAAATCTTTTATAATAAAAAATCTAATTATAATTTACCACCTAAACTCAATAAATAAAATATTAAATTTAATGATAAAAATATTTAATTTCATTTTTTATATAATTTCTTGAATTTTCTAAATGATTAATATATCATTATTTATTTAATAATGTTCCCGTAACCTCTTAAAAGTCAAGTTCTTTATGATAATATCTATTTGTAGTTTATTAGTAATATAAATATAATAAATAAAAATATTTAATTTTCATTATTTTATATATTTGTTTGAAATTTTCTAAATCATTTATAAATTAATATTTTTAAATATTATTATTAATAGTTCCTTTAACTTTTAAAAAGTCAAAAATTTTCATGATAAATATCTATTTGTCATTTATTATTTAATAATAACAATAAATAAAAAATTATTTATTTATATTTTATATATTCTTTGAAATTTCTAAAGCATTTATAAATTATCATTTTTTAATAATTTATCCGTTAACTTTTTAAAAAGTCAAAATTCTTTCTTGATAAAAATCTAATTGTACTTTACCATTTTTAATGAATACAAATATTTTAGTTCCATTATTTTTATATAATTCCTTCTTAATCATTTATAAACTATCATTCATTCAAAATTTCTAAATCATTTATAAACTATCATTTTTTAAGTTTGATAGTTTATTCCTTCACTTTTTAAAACCTAAACTTTAAATATATTTTTTTTATGTCACTATGTAAAATAAAGGGTTAAAAATAATTAAAATTAAGGAAATGTTTTGATATTTTTATATTATTTTTAATATGGGGAGGAATTGTTTGGATGGTTAAAAGTGGCTAGAATCTGGGCAAAAAAAATCAAAATTTTTTATAGAGATAGTGATTGAATTGTGTTTTTGATGGTGGGAATGGATTCAACACCATCAAAAACGTCTAAGATACTTATAATTGAAATTTAATAATTATAACTTCGATTTAGAAAAATCTTTACCAAATTTTCTCTAAATATGACCAGAATTTCTATAATTTTCTAACCAACTCCTCTACTTTGTTAGACTACATGGAATTTATACATGGAAATTACAGTGTTAGTGTTATATACAAGTGTCGATTCGGTTGCCAAAGGTGATTTGGTTTTATAACATTACGTCACTAACCATCCCGAAGGTGCAATGTCTTGTTGATGTAAAGATGTTGCAATCCTATTGATGGATATTTGATTAGAAATATTACAAACATTCAACCTAGAAGATGTGTTTTTATTTTATTCAAACTCAAAATCGATTTATTTAAAACTTAAAATAGATTTACAATAAAATATTCCCATTTAAGATGGTTCGATACCATTCCAATTTGGTATCTCTACCCTTCAATCCAGCCATTCTGCATTTCTAAAATGGGCTCGCATCCAACAACTCATTAGAAATTTGTCAACATATGAAAACTTAAACCCTTATCGTGTCACAACCGGCCATTTTCCTGGAGTTGTTAACGTACAAAGACTAAACTATTTCAAATAAAAAATATGACTTTGCCGGCCGCAATGAGCCAGTATGTCTTATCTAAACATGTGAACTAGGCATCGGGTCAGAGTCCGTCGGTCAGAAACAGACATCCGGTCACGCACAAACCACAAAATAAGATTTTCCTACAGAAGGCAAGTTTGACACGCTACTAAGTTTCTTTTTCGTGACAGTATTCTACGCCCTTAATTTCCATCGCCCGCCGGTAACAGTCCTTAGCAGCTCTTTTATCCGGTATTGATTGGGTTTTGGAAAATGAATCTGAAAATTAATGCTATAACTTCAACATTATAAGGCAATTGGATCACAACATTGCCCTTTCAATGCCATGCCTTCTCGTAGCACCTGGGCGGGGACGAACATGAATTCAGTAACTGGCAGCGTGTTACTTATAATCTGTCTGTGTACGGGAATGCGCTTCGCAGCAGCTGATCCGGAGATTTCTACCGTTTGGGGCAATTGCACCAATTATACATATAGAAACGGTAGCGCGTTTCAGCTTAATCTAAACAAGGTTTTGGATTTACTGGTAAAAAATGTTTCCGCCACTGGATTCAGTACGTCTCATATTGTTGCTCAGGGGGGAAACAGCAATAGTACAGTTTATGGGCTTGTCCAGTGCAGGGCAGATTTAAATTCCTCAGATTGCAAACAGTGTGCATCCACGGCTAAAGCAATTCTTGTTCAGAGATGCCACAACACTTCTGGATTCATTCAATTAGACGGCTGCTTCTTGCGTTACGACGATCATAATTTTTACAACGATATTGAGAGTACGAAGGATGCCCAAATACATATTCTCTGCAATAGTGGGAACAGCAGTCAGCCACAACAGTTCACAACTGCTGTGAGAGCCCTGCTCTCGAATAGTACTGCTGAAGCACAACAGAGCCCCAACTTTTTCGCTGCCGATTCCGTCAGTGTCAACTCTGGTTTAACGGGGAAAATCTACAGCTTAGCACAGTGCTGGAGAGATCTGTCCCGGACAAGCTGCGGTTCGTGCTTGACTTATGCCGTCGAAGATATTTTTAAATGCCAAAGTGGAGCTCTTGGGGCGCAATTCGGATCTGAGAACTGCTATTTACGTTACGAGGTTTATGAATTTTTCAACAATTCCGTTATCCCGCCACCGCCACCGCCACGGCCAGCAGAAAGTCCTCGCGGTGGTATAAGCGTATCCTCCGGTATATTAATCCTCACCTAGTTGACGAACGATGATAATATAGTGGTTTAATTCTGGAGAACCTCTTTTCAGACGAAAAAAAACTTCATTTCATTAGAAAAATTAAAGAGGAAGTAAAAATATCATGTATTTCAAATTCTATTGATAGATAAAAGAGGAAGTAAAAATATCATGTATTTCAAATTTTATGGTATTCTTCTTCCCAGCCCAAATACATTAGACTACCCATATAAATAACCTATGTTCTGTCTTTTTATCTTCTATGAAACTCTGCATATCTTGTCTTCCATCACCTCTGGAAATCCATGTTTTTCTATTTTATACTCTTTGTTTCACTTTCTTCTTCCAGATTCAAGAATTTGTTACCTCTTCTTTCGGTGTCCATACAAAAAGGGAGCATAAAAATTAAAAAGAAAATAAGTTATTGTCTTTTTATGTTTTGACATCCGCATAAAAAGGAAAAAACAGAAATACCCTCATCTTTGATCATGAGATGGTTTTCAAAAACTGCATAAAACATCTTACCAGAGCCATATTTAAATCTCTTTTGGATAAGAGGTCAGCAGAAATTCTGGGGAACTAACTCACAAATTTGCTGAGAATATTTGTGCAAATTATTTGCAGGACGAAATAACACTAGGGTGTATGGGATAGCTCTGGGCGTAATAGTCGGCGGTATACTTGGATTTATTGCCGCCATACTCATTCTGAAGCGGAATGGTTTCTCTTGTCGTAAACGTCTGGAACAGTATTCTAGAACCAGAGGTCCTGAAACTGCAGCTACACATTCAGGTTTAAGAACCTCAGATACGATGATTATCTTGCATCTTGTAAACTGTTCACCTATTTGTTTACCAATATATAATGAAGCTCTGCAATTACTTGCGCAGATGACACAGGAGATTATAGCTTCCCGCTCACTATATCGAATTCGGAATTCATTTTCAACTACAAAATTCTGAGGGAAGCTACTTCCAATTTTAATGCAAGTAACAAGCTCGGCGAGGGAGGATTTGGGTCCGTCTTTAAAGTGAGCGCTTATGATCAGTACTTAGAATATAGCAGCTCCAATTGATCATATGGAAAATGAGAATAATTTTGAATTGCGTTGATGTGCAGGGGGTTTTACCTGATGGCAGACAGGTTGCAGTTAAACGATTGCATATGGGTTCAAGGCAAGGAGATGCTCAATTTCTGAATGAAGCAAACATCATCAGTCATTTTCAGCACAAGAACCTTGTGAAATTGCTTGGTTGCTCCATTGCAAACTCAGAAAGGCTACTGGTTTACGAATACCTCCAGCACAGTAGTCTGGACAAGATTCTATTCGGTTCCTTCTACCCCATTAACTACATAATCACTGCATCTATCCCGGATTTATTTGAGTTTGTACATGTAGGTTACTAATATATGCTTTTTCCTGTGATGGTTTGCAGATGCAAAAGATCATTTACTTGGCTGGAAAGAGAGGTATGAAATAATGGTTGGAACTGCACGTGGGCTAACATATCTTCACGAGGAATCTGAGATTCCAATCATCCACAGAGATATTAAAGCAAGTAATATTTTACTGGATGGTAAATATCGACCAAAAATAGCAGATTTTGGGTTAGCCAGATTCTTTCCGGAAGATAAGAGCCACGTGAGCACGAACGTTGCAGGAACTTTGTAAGAATTTTCTCTACTGTTAATCTCTTGAGGCTCCATACTAATTCGTTAATGAATTACAGTACATAAACCGACTACGATCGAGGTGCAATATATCTTAATAACAGTTGGATAGCGTGCAAACTTTTTGGCCAGTAGATTTAGAGAATATTCTGAAATTTTCTGGTTTGTGGGGGTGGGGAGGTTTCAAGATATTTCAAAAATCTGCAATCCACATAACTTCAACTCCTTTTGCCTTATTTTTTACAGTTAACTGGGAGATTAAAAACATATCCTGTTAACATTATTTTGCTGGATGAAATTGAATATAAATTGTATCATTATAATGGAGTAGAGATTTAGAGATTGCAAAATCCATATATGAAATCCATCTGCTATTGCAATCAATTTGATTCTCAATTTCTCCAAATTTAGATTTCAGTAACGGCATTTAAGAAAAATGGCAAAACGTTGATCGATTATATGTAGAAAATGGGTCATGGTTTTCTGGGAGGGTGAAGATATAGAGATTTCATTGTAGATGATGACATTGTGCAGAGGTTACATGGCCCCAGAGTACGCCTTACATGGACAACTAACAGAGAAAGTAGATGTATTTGGTTTTGGAGTAGTTGTACTTGAAGTTATCAGTGGAAGAAAGAGTCAGAGTTTGGTTCATGATACGGAGTTTCTCATCGAAAGAGTATGGCTCATATGATCTCATCTTGCACTAGAGTTTGTCTCTGATCTCTACAACGTTATGGCCCCTTTGCTAACACAAGTGAAATGTTTTGTCAATTACCAGACATGGAGACTCTATAAAGCAGAGAGAGCTTTAGAAGTAATCGATCCCGCGTTGAAGGGAAGCTATGCATGGGAGGACGGAATTAGAGCGATTACAGTTGGTCTTTTGTGTACGCAAGCAGCTGCAGCGTTGCGGCCTTCAATGTCGCAGGTGGTGTTGATGCTCACAAAAGAGCGAGAAAATCTTCCTTTGCCCACAAAACCTGCTTTCATAGATCTGGATTGTGTGGTGGGGATACACGACCACGTTAAACGCCCTAGAATTAAGGAGGACCCAGATACAACATCAAGCAGTGCAGCGACTTCTTCAACGACACCTTCCCATAACCAACCTGGAGGTGCTGACCCTTCATCAAGCATTCTGGAACCGAGATAACGTTCAAGCAATGCCTCTCAGTATTATCTTTGTCTTCGTTGGACGTTATTTTGTCTTCTCTATTATGTTGGAATGATCTTTAAATCAGGGAATCAGTATAGCACTGAGAGTCATTTAAATCCATTGGGATGCTTAAGCTGAACCAATTGTATGCTTGAACAAAACACCATCACATTACAGGTTTCCAATACCTTCAAAGTCTAGTTATTAGCCTTTTTAAATGGTGGAACTGAAAGCGACCTTTAAAGCCAAATTGTTAGCCATTTTAAAGGGTGGAACTGAAAGCGACCTTCACAGCCAAATTGTCCAGTTGCACTTGCAGGTTATATATAAATTAGTTTGTTGAATAAAAAGGTAGTTTATTTTTTACACGGTTATCAAAATGGAAATGTAAAATGGTTACAGCCTGACCGAATGCATGCAAGATATTTTTTTTTAAATGATTAGCATAATAGTTTATGTTTTTTTGGGTTGCTAGAGCAGTCAAAATGCCACTGGTATTTATAAATGTACATTATTTAAATGGGCATAAAATTATTGAAAAATCCATTAATGGTATATTTGTTGAATTGTATTTTGTTTTATGTGAGTATAATTTTCATGATTCAAATTTGGTTCAATCTCTTCATAAATGGCTAAATTTTTATGGGAAGAAGTGAGGTTGGGAATGGGATTAAGATTAAGAATAATTTATTAAGTAAGGTAGGTGGACAAATATTTTTCCATTCTTTCCGTTCTATCAATTTTTTTCTCTAACATTGAAAACGAAAAACGTATCAAAACAATTGGAACGTAGTCAACCTAGGCGACTAAGTGCAAAACTGATTGAACCGGTTTATCTAACATTGAAAACGAAAAACGTCTCAAAACAATTGGAACCAAGTCAACCTAAGCGACTAAGTGCAAAACTGATTGAACGCGTTTATCTATTTTGTATTAGAGCAAGTTGGAAGCAATACCACTAGTATCAAATGATTGTTATACCTAATTTCGGTTGTCGGTAAGGTACATAATTCCCTTAAAGTGGATACTTTCCATTTCTTTGGTAAATAGTCCGGTATTATTTTTGAATTAATAAATATTATATAATTTTCATAATAATTGAACCCTTTTCAGATGGTAAGCAGTGTGGATTTATTGTTGAAAAAATGAACGTGTTATATATGGAATTTAAATTTATAAATTAGCAATTTGAGAATGGTCTCAACAATGTGTAAAGAGAGGTTTGAAAAGGCGTAAAGAGAGGTTGATAAGATATAAATTGAGAAATTTATAATTATTTTATAAATAGATTATTTATTATATAAAAATATATTTTTATGAATATTAAAATTATTTATATTATATATATCAAAATTTAAATATTTATAGGAAAAATTGTGTTTACAAAAATAGTTATAAAAAATTTATGCATAAATATATGAAATAATTTTATGTTATAAATTGATGCATAATAATATGAAGTTACATAACTAACATAACAAAACACATAAAAAGAAATGAATTTTTTAAAGAACACAAAATTATATAATAAAATTTAATTCATCAATTAAATTTGATATTCTTAATATATCAAATAAACTTGATAAAATTATTAACATTTTTCATATTAATAAATAAATTCATTAAGTTAGTAGAGAATTGAGAAAAAATAAATACAAAGATGGATAATGCTTCACTCTAGATAAGATTTTTTTTTAATTTACTTTGACTTGACACAACAAAAAAAATGTGTTGATAGCGTGTCATGGAATTAGTAAGGAGTTGGTTGTGCACCATAAAAATAGTTGGTCCAGCACCATGAAACTCGTTGGGAAAGTCCTAGAGCTACATTTCGAAAATTAAGTGAGTTGAAATAACAGGGGTACTTTAACTAGAGACAGGCCAAAAGTCTAACTTCCATTCAACCCTTTTTTTTTCCTACATCCAAGGTTATCTGTTACATACCTTATGATGATTATAGTTGTAAAAATTAAAAAAAAAACTATATACAGTAAATCTTGTTGTTACTACTATAAGAGAATATGAAAGCACTGTAAATATTAAAGGTTTAGTGTTTGATTTATTACAAAAATTTGCTAAAATAATGACCATACAAACTTAATTTGGGTCAGGCATAACATATAATTGCATATGGTATTTAATATAAAGTTATCCATTGACACAACCCACACCATTCACTGTCTCCATTAGCATTATTACCATTGCTCGGAACTCTCCAGAAACCGAATTTGACCGTCTGTTTGGCAGCGCCTCCCTTTTGCCTATTGTTAGAAAGGCAGAGAAGACAAAACATGAATTCACACATAAAACACGAGTTGCTGCTTTTCTATTAATCACACAAAACTTGATTCTTACAATGAACCCGTGAAGGGTATTTAAACCTTTTCGACTAGTGACTCACTTAAAATAGCTTAACATGCAACCATACACTTAACTCAACTTTACTCAACTCAACTCAACTTTAGTCATCTATCACTTAACTCAACTTTACTCAACGCTCAAACACTCAAACACTCAGTTAACTGACTCTCTATGTTTTAGCTAACTCCACATGCCAGAGTAATTACAATTTCTAACACTCCCCCTTAATTACGACCGTATGACATAATTTGAATCAACACAACTCAACATGACTCAACTATGCCTGTTAGGCTTACAATAGAAATTGACTCAATATCACTCAAACATACATGCTCATCTATGTATCAGCTAGGCTTACAATGACTCAAGGCTTTCACAATTTTGCATTTTCTTTTTCTCTTCTCCAAAATTTTAAATCCTCAAAATTGCTTCATTCTCGGTTGCACTTTCTTATTGTAGGCTCCATATTCCTTTACTTTCTGTTGCTGCAATTTTTCTTTAACTTTTCTTGAATTTGTGTTGAAACACAATTTGATATTGTCTACTACATCTTCCTCTTCAAACATTTGTTCTAACATGGACTGCTGCCAAAACATTGCATCTTCAAACTGTCTTCTTTGCTTTGCTTCTTATGTTTCATATTCCTAACTTTCTTTCTGTCATATTTTTGAATAGCAGAATCTTATCTCTTCTTGACTCCAATGCTAAAAAATGGTTTCAAAGCATTCATCTTTGTCTTCAGAAACATCCACATCATTTTTTTCACCTTCATCATCAAGTATTGTTGTTTTTTTTCTATAATCGGCACACTCAAGATCATTATTCACCATTTCGTTCAATTCTTTTATTCTATCTTTTGCTTTAAGACTCACATCAATTTGTTTTATTGTTTTCTGAATCCATTCTTCAATGAGTTTCAAATCTACATCAAATTTATTAAGAACCTTGCTTTCAACTTTTGCTCCCATGCTATTTTGAACACCTGCATATTAAAAAAAAATGTTAAAAACATTTTTAATATGACTCTCTTTAGTGGGAGCTTCTTGCTCTTCATCTGCCTTATTTTCAATTGCATGGAGGTTGTCTTCCGTTGTTATGTTGTTAGTGGATACTCTCATAAAAAACTCTTCAATCACTTTATCTTGTTCTTGATCATCAACTGCTGCTAGATGACATACTGCTTCATGAGAAATTCCAACTGCTTCATATATTGTTGTTACATTGGCAGCTTCAACCTTCAATGCTTCGTAAAACATGGTGCTTATCATATTGCCATAATCAATCCCTATTTCAAAAAAGAAACTACACATAACATCAACATAATGTGCATCCGCATTATGGTGGGATATCCAAGCATTCATTTGCTCATTGTCAATTTTATTGACAATTTCAACTTCACCAAATCCATCAACTACAGATGGATTCACGAATTCACATATAACTTTGCAGTCATCATCCACATGTGTCTCATCACAGTCAGATTCACGATCATTTGTATCATCCACATTACAGAGGAGTCCTTGAGCATTTATTTCCTCTCGCTCTCCTTCACATACAAAGGCTTCATTTTCTCTCTCTACAATCTTCGTTGCATCTTCTTCATCCATATGCATGGTTGCATAATGGGTTTCAATTTTATGGTCTTGACAACCATCATCCACTTTTGAGTGGGATTCTCCAAGCTCTATTTTTTTTTCTCTCAGAGTCTTTCTCATAGACTCTTAGGTCTGCGGCTGACTTCTTTGCTTGTGACATAATCTGTTGTTGCATGTCACTCTCCTTTGTGCCAAATTATTTTTCCAAGATCTTCCATGTTTCCTTGTAAGTTGTAGCTTTTTCTACCTTGCATAGAGTTATTTTACCCATTGCTTGTTGAATGAAACTCAAAGAAAAAACATCTTTTACCTCATCATAAAAGTTAACAATCCTTTCTCTTAATAAACTCTTAGGTTTTTTTTAATAAAAAAACCTTTAAAAAAATCTTGAATTTAAAGCTTTCACAATATTATAACCAAGGCTTGTCTTTTTAAATCACTGTGTTTTGAAATAAGCCGACCATAATTTAAAAAAAAAATAGCATTTTTTCCAAGCTCCACAATCTTCAAAGGTTTCGAATAGCCTTTTAAAAGCTTATAAAACAACTAGTCAAATAACTTTAAAGACTTTAAAAAAGACTCAACAAATGGTCGTTTTCAAACTTGCCAATTGGATAAATTACCGGCTACGACTTATGGTGGGTTTCCCTTCACACGCGGTTTTGACTTCAGCTATGGTTATGGCTACAATGCGGTTTTGACTTTGGCTATGGCTTATGGTGCCTCTCCCTTCTCACGCTCTCTTCAGGGGTGTTAGCAGTTTGTAGACTGCGACTCCAACTGTGGCTCATGGTAGTGGCTACTGCACCTTATCAATGTCATGGGTGATTCTGCATAGTGATTAGTACGCAATACTGAAAATATAAACTTGGATTCTATTCGTTACTTATCACTCGCCCAATATGACTCTGCATGCTGCGGCTGCAGGTTCTCTATCTCTGGCTCTTAGATTTTCCAGCTCAGCTTCGAGACCTTGGCTCTAATACCAATTTTTTGGAAAGGTAGAGCAGACAAAACATGAATTCACACATAAAACATGAGCTGCTGCGTTTCTATTGATCACACAAAACTTGATTCTTACAATGAACTGAAGGGTATTTAAACCTTTTCGATTAGTGACTCGCCTAAAATATATTGACATGCAACCACATGCAACCACACACTAAAAGTCATCTATCACTTAGCTCAACTTTACTCAACATTCAAACACTCAATCACTCAGTTCACTGACTCTCTAAGTTTTAGCTAACTCCACATTCGAAAGTAATTACAATTTCTTAACGGAGTAGTCTACCTAGGCGGTAGAATGGCCCATTTTCCGTCATCGACCGGAAAATCGTCCGGCTCCGGCCACCAGGAATGTCTCTGCCCTCCACCACCGTCCCCTAGCTTCGCCACCCTCCTTCTCTGCCACCCTCCCCTGACACTTCTGACATTCCCTGCCATTCCCTAACAAAAAATTGGGAGCGGATCGCCGCTGGAGGGCCTGACATCCCTTGAAAGATCGGGGACGAGCTATTGCAGCCGCGGAGTATTGTTCCGCGGAGCTCCTTATTCTGGTTCCGGTCGGAATTGTCCGATCGCTCTCTGACCCGTGATGTCTCAAGCATGAAGGCTCTGTATTTCCATTCTATTTGAATTGGCTCGTTTCTGCGATTCGACGACCCAGAGAAAATCCCAGGGCTTTGTATTTTCATTCTGTTTGAATTGGCCTGTTTTTGTGATTCCACGACCCACAGCAAATCCCAGCAATACGATCGACACTTGTATTTGGCACATTCCTTACCATCTGTGAGTGATTTAACAATTTTCACCATAGCGTTTATTCTCTCTGTTTCTTTCTGCGAAGCTTATGATTTAACAGTTTTCATCATAGCGTTTATTCTCTCTGTTTCTTTTTGCGAAGCTTCGCTGTCCAACTTCACTGCTAGAGCTTTTCTTTGGGCAATTTTATCACCTTGAGGAGGAAAATTTAGCCCATTAGAACTTCCATTGCACTTCCCCCATAGCGTTTGATTGGTGTATGTATCTGCACGGATATGAAAATCAAAGGTAGACCACCATAATTGAGAGTAGTTCCTTGAAAGATTACATTTATTGGCCCACATATTGTCGTTAACAATGGTCATTGTAAGATCGCTATTATTCCCGAAGAAAGAGTTCTCTACTATGTGATATTCGTGTCCATTTATATTAAGTAGAGAATGACCACCAGAATCACAGGAGAGTATCTGAAATGCTAGGTCACCACAGCCGCTGCCATTTTTTCCAAAAGGGTACCCGAAGTGAAAGCTCCCACATGTGGATGTATTCCAAAGACAAAATTTGTACTAATTGCCGAGACATGATGTTGAGGGAAATGTGCATACTGACTTCGGTCTTGTCTCCGAACAACATTTTCTTTAGCGGACATACGATCTACTTTTTGCATAGGAGACCCACCGTCTAGTGGAGCTGAAGGCATTAGCGTATTGTCTCTACCTTGATTACTCATTGATAAAACCTCTTCTGTTCTAAAAGGAAGGTTAGTATCTAATGTCGTCGGCTAGCTATAAGTTCGTACACTGCCCACACTGTCTTCTGCATGACTTGTCATAGCTTTAATTCTCTCTGTTTCTTTCTGCCAAGCTTCTCTGTCCAATTTCATTGCTAGAGCTTTCTTTTGGGCAATCTTGGAACCTTGACGAGGGAAACATCCATATTGACTTGTAGGCTTTATATCTAATGTCATAAGCTGGATATCATTTCTCAAGCAACCAAGGAATTTCAAGCAACAAGAGTTGGAAACTTATACTTGATCGTTGTTTTATTTAATGCTTTAGAGTTTGTACACATATTACACTGCCCATATTTCTTCAATGTCATCAGACCTGATAACATTCTCAGGCTCACAATCTCTCCATTAAAGCCCTTTGACAACAACTCACCAACTTGCTGATATAATTCCATGCTTTTCAATGTACTCATCTTGTGCAGTGCTTGATTTGGTAATGTCACACCTAGAATCAAGTCCATCTCATGTGTAGTCTTCCTCTTTGGTGGAAATCCATTTGGAAAGTCATTGCATGCTGTCTCTATACTCGTAGAACAACATTTCACTTTTGCAGGGATATTCTCAAGCAACCAAGGAATTTCAAGCAACACGAATTGGAAACTTATACTTGATTATTGTTTTATTCAATGCTTTAGAGTTTGTACACATCTTACACTGCCCATCATTCTTCGATGTCATCAGACCTGATAACATGCTCAAGCTCACAATCTCCCCATTAAAGCCCTTTGACAACAACTCACCAACTTGCTGATATAATTCCATGCTTTTCAATGTACTCATCTTGTGCAGTGCTTGATTTGGCAATGTCACACCTAGAATCAAGTCCATCTCATGTGCAGTCTTTCTCTTTGGTGGCAATCCATTTGGAAAGTCATTGTATGCTGTCTCTATACTCGTCGAACAACCTTTCACTTTTGCAGGGATATTCTCAAGCAACCAAGGAATTTCAAGCAACAAGAGTTGGAAACTTATACTTGATTGTTGTTTTATTTAATGCTTTAGAGTTTGTACACATAGTTCACTTCTTTGAGTATCATTTATTTTAAAACTCATAGATGTATTTGGGTCCTATAATGAGCATTTCATCTATATAAAGTGGTGATTGCTAAATGTGTTTTTTGCAGAATAATTTCCAGTATTAAAAGTGTTGCAGTGTAAATGAACACAAATTATCTGCTTTTTTTAATTATATATGATTGAAAAACATGTTGAGTATTAGGAAATAGATAATTGTCTAGTTGTTTAACATGAATTTATTGTTATTTATTTTTCAGTTTTTTGAAGTGTAAAAAATGGTGCAAAAGTGGCATTTATGCATTGAAGTGTCTTTCTTTCCAAATCCAGGTTGAGTAGTTATTAAATTCGTCCTTTACAATATGGCAACAAATCATTTATTTCATGGAAAGAGGGAAGTGCCGGGAATGACGACAAACAATGAGGCATATTACATTGCCCTTGTTGAAGGGTTAAAAGAGCAAAACAACATTATGTCAATGATATTGAAGTCTTCACCAACTCGGAGTTGATATGTAATCAGATGAAAGGCATCTATCGGGTTCGGAAGGACAATTTAAAACCTCTTCATAAGGAAGCAATAAATTGGAGTTGTCAAATTCAACATTTTACCATCAATCACTCTGCAGATATTGAAAAGATGTCCACTGATATAATGTCCAGAGCATTTTTAAGAACCTATGTAGATGCCAAATATGACATAGGATCACTATCCACTGCAACAGAAATCATTGATCACCATCAATATAAATCCCCATTGTGTGAATGGGTTGTTGTTATCATTTTTCTGGGGTCTATCATAGCATGGTTCTTTCACTAAAGAAGAACCTATTAATGTTTTATTTTTCCCCAACATGCAATGATTACGGTTTTTTGTATGGGAGACAAATTTATGGAAAAATGTAATATATTCCATGTACATGGAAAAATGTATTTTGAGAAAAGTAAATGGTTCATGATTTTGTGATTATCATCAATACATTATGATGTTTTCTGATCCTTCCAAACACCTTCTCAGATCTTTGTTTCTTAAGAGATATTGATATGCTATGTGATTTGTTCGTTGGTTGTTGATCAGTGATGAAAGGTTTCTTTACCTATGTGTCCTCCTCATCCAATAGATAATAGATAATTGTCTACTTGGGGTGGGAAATCTAGAATGGTATGTCAATGAGGTTTATGCATGCTCCCTCTTCAATTTGTCTCATCTCTTATAGTGAAAATATAGACATCCTTGTTTTAGGCATTGTTTCTATCCTTTAATTGTTGTTATCAATTTATAGGAAAAGTGCATGGTAGATGAGGGTTCCAGTTTTATACTAGTGTGCATTAGTCTAGGAGTGAGGCTCTCTATTCTAGGAAACTTCTGAAAGCACCTTGGGCGCACTTTCCTAGAAGTGAATTAGGGTTGAATTAAGTTAATTAGGATGATGCAATAGTAGTAGTGTCCCTCTACTTTTGTTTTTCATTCAGTTTACGAAAGAGCGGATCCACTTTGTTTGCTTTTCTTTCCGGAGTTAATAAAGAAAACAAAGATGTTTTTCTAAGTTCTGTTGTTTTCTTTTATTGTTCAAAACTTTTTGGTTAGCTTAAATGTTTTCACATCTTGCATAAAGAAGTAGTTTTGAAAGTTTCTTATAGCTTTTCAGTTTTCTAAGTGTTCTTAGTTGCAGATTTGGTTAGTGTTTACCATGTACTGAAATTTAACTATCTTCAATCAATAGAAGCACTATCAATAGTACTTCATGCATGATAAAAGGCATAATATCATAATTTCATGAAAAATGTAAGTCTTCTCAACCTCCCTCTAACTCTAATAAGATATGATGCTTACAATTGCATGATTTCATATTAAAAATCATTACTTCTTTTCAGATAGATATTTTGAGGATCAACTCTACCTAAAATGGGATTCAGTCTTAAGAGGAATGGCACAATCCTAATGTCGAAAGCTATTCTTGAAATTTCCATTGTATTCTTCAATTCAGATTCAGTGTGTTCTACAAAGAAGAAGAGTAGCATACATTCCCTAATTGTCATGCAGATGTAGAGCTAATGTTATACAGTTGAGCACTGCTCTATTACTGATCGTTTTGGAAGATAAATGATATTGTTAGAACTTCTATGCTTGGACAGTTTGGTATCACCTTCAGCTATAAGAGAAAAAAAAGAATGGTAGCTTAATAATCAATGCCCAATGTCCTTCACTATTCTTCAGAAAAATCACAACTTTTTCCTCATCTTATTTCTGAGTTAATGGCTACGGTTAAGCTACTCTTGTAGGTCACTAAAAGGAATTAATTTGTGGCATTTATCTCATGCCCCTTTAGGTTCTTTTGAGCAATAGTTAGATCCAAGATTTGTTCAGACCATGTTTGTAACAACTATGATTAATTGAAGACATGTTGTTGGGTTTATTCAAGTGGTTTAATTGCTAAAAATTCCCTTGTAGGATATTCTTTGTAACTGAAACTTTCAGCTTTAATATTCATAAATCAACAAGATTCAATTCACAATTCCCTTATTTATTTTCTTATTTCCTACCCTCTTTTCTCACAAGGACAAGGCCCCGATCAATCACATAAATAGATACCCTTGACTGCTGATCTCGAAGATTCATTTGCAGATTTCAAGACTCTGTTCACTTCCATTCCTGCCCTTCCATACTGTATACACCGTCAATTGTTTGCTTAACCCATCCCCACAACCTAATCTGGCTTTGAATGCTCTTCTTAGTTGCTTGGTATGTCTCGTTAACCTTTCAAGGATTTATACTCACTGCAGACTACTTTTATTTACAAATCGGTTTTTGTTAAGTTGTCACCAGATTTCAGATCATTGAATGATTGCCCACAAGGATACTTCTACAACCGTATATACATAAAGCTCGGTATCTTTGAATTTTGTTTTTGTCGCTTTTTAGATTTTTGTATTGTTGATATTTATGTCTAACGACAGCAAATAAAGTTCTTTCATTCGCAGATTTTTCCTTTACTTTAGTTGTAGTAATCATGTTGTCTTGTAAAACCTATTATAGGAATGCCTTGTCTTTCTTTTGACTAACGAATGTCAATAACCTTGTTTTCCATTGTTGTTCAGAGTCGAATCTTTGAGTTCTACAACAACTATCCACCCAATCTTTTCTTCAGCTCATGCTTAGGCCGAGCATCGATGAGGTTTGCTGATTTCTTATCATTGGGTATTATGTCTGATAGGTGGGTAGTATTGGAGAGACAACAGGATGAGTCTTGAGTCACACTTTTGTCTTGTATCTTCAGTTTTCATTGAGTCATATTATGAGTCAATAACCTTCCCTCATCCAACATAGGGATATGGTGCCTATTTCTCATGCTTCCTGAAGATCACTTTGTGCTAGGGGAAAGGAATTGATTATTGCCTTTCTTTCAAAAAGTTCCCCCTTATCGATTCTAACACATCATCTGGGAGGTGATTTGGAACTTGGACACCTTGGTGGTTATAGGCCTCATTGGAAATCGCTCCACATCCGACAAGGTCAATCATTATTTGGCTTTGATCGGATAATATTTTCCAGCTGTTCAACTCTAGAAAATCTTTCACAACTAGTGAGATGTGTTCATACCTCAGGGCTTGTTAACCTCAATGGTGGGTTCGTTCATACCTGGAAGGTGTCTTTCTCATTAGCATCTGACTAGGTGGTTATCTCCCATGTGTTCACTTTAGCACATCATCTACTAGGAAGAGAATAAAAGTTGTGGTACCAAGTTGTGGTTTTCGATGAGCATGTGTATAGATGAATCCCTTTTTCAGTCGATCAATCATGGCTTCATACTTGTTAACAACACTGCCCACTGGAAAGGAACATTGGATTGCAATCATTCCTCAAATCATGTTCCTCAATGTACAGTCACAAATTCTGGTCTTTAGGATTGATAATTACAAGATGTCATTCATGGACACATTTTACAAAGATCACTAGGTTCTTGGCATTCCTCGAGGGGATCCTGTCCCCCTACATCACCATTGTTAACCCCTAAACTTTCCCCTTGCAAATTCGGAGGGTCAAAGACTAGCATATTTCATTAGGTTAAAGGTTCAGAGATAGAGTTTGATTTGGGCTGGGGGTTGGTTCCCAAGGACACTAGTTGCAAGATGTGATGATTCATACACTATTTTTGCACAGATTGGGGAGAGCTACTATTTTTAGAAAATTCTATCAAGAGACTCACATGTCAAAGATAATGGTATATTTAGCATCCTTGCAAGATTATAAGTCAGATGAGGCTACTCTTGGGTGACATGCCAGCAATTTCTATTTTTACCAATACTTGCATGTCGATTTTGATCGCAAATTCGGATTCCTTGTTAAAAGGTGAATCCAATGAGTATGGTTTCATGGGCATCTAAGGCATTTCTATTTTTAACACTAGTTGCATGTCAGATATGGTTACGTATTTGAACTCCCCACTGAGTTATGAATCTGATGAGGGTGATTCCATCAAAATTAGAGATATTTGTATTTTTTGCAATCTTTGCATAAAGAGTGCTTACAACATATTTAGATTCCCCATGAGATTCTAGGTTCAGTGAGTATAATATTGTGGGCATCAAGCAATTTTCTATATTTAGCAATGCCTATTTTTAGTTATACTATATATGTTGGGGTCCCCCTTTCTATTCTAGACATTTTCTACATTTTCCTACTTCTTATAGGGACTGCTATTTTTGGCATGTCTAGTTATAGCAAGGTGACATGTCGCAATCTGGAGGTGCAATGTGGCAATTCATGGAATCTGTTCACTTCCATTCCTGCCCTTCCATACTGTATACACTGTCAATTGTTTGCTTAACCCATCCCCACAACCTAATCTGGCTTTGAATGCTCTTCTTAGTTGCTTGGTATGTCTCGTTAACCTTTCAAGGATTTATACTCACTGCAGACTACTTTTATTTACAAATCGGTTTTTTTTAAGTTGTCACCAGATTTCAGATCATTGAATGATTTCCCACAAGGATGCTTCTGCAACCGTATATACATAGAGCTCGGTATCTTCGAATTTTGTTTTGGTTATGCATGCTGGAATTGTGAATTTTACTACAAACTCTATATCAGTTCATTGCCACACATGGTATGACTGAAATATAATCCAATTCGATTTTCTGAGTGTATTAAACGCCATTTATGTTCAACCATAACTCCATCCTTTTTACTTCTTATCAAGTAACATGAATAGTTTCTTGAACTCAAGATAGATTTACAGACATCTTAAAACATCTACTAGATCAGTGTAACGTTATGATTAAAGCATGGATCACAGTGCATCATATATACGTTTTATTTATCCCCAAGACTATGATATGATATGACTAAGAAAATAGAATAGAAACTATTTGCTTTTGATTATTAGAACTTACAGCCAAATTTTTCTTCCCTAAAATTGTTTTTTGTCATTTGTTTATAGCATAAGATATAAAGCCACTAATGCCCTAAACTCTACATATACAGTGCTTGTATACTCTGCATATACAGTGCTTGCATATACAGTGCATGTATACATCAGTTCCTCATTTTCCGAAGAAGTTAGATAAAAATGTCATAGTGCACAATGAAGCAGTGTCAAGTTAGTGGTTCAAGTCATTAATTGACAAGAGGATGGATCATCTACAACACAAATGGCAGGAGGAAGGCATCAAAAGCATGGACAACACCATTATTTCTTATGTAAAGGAGACAAATGTGTTGGCTGGTATGGACCTATTTTTTATTTGTGTATTTTATAAAACTAAAAACTTGTATTTATGTAAGAATTTAAGGTTACAGAGTATGGAAAGGATGCATAATGTATTGGTTGGTATGGATGTAAGGGTTTATTTGTTTACAAGGAGAAAAAAGCAAGTATAGCCTCTAGAAGTGATTCATTATGTCCATCTAAACAAAGTTATGATATGCAAATCCATGATGGAAAGATAGTAAATTCACACAAGCATCCAATGTATCAAACATTGACACTTGAATATGCAATACCAAGCTTACAAGTGGTATCAGACCTGAGCATGGGCAAGTTTGTAATCTTCTTCAAAAATACCAAATCAGGCTTCAAAATTCCAAATAAGGGGTTTGATTTGTGTCTTGTTTGCTTCATGTTTTTAGAACTCATGGAAACGTTGGTTGTGCAGTTGGTAACAGAGTTCATAATTGAAGCATTAGAATAACTAAGAATGCACGTTTCAGGTTGACTTGGTTCAAAAGAGGGTAGGAATGCTCTTCTTAGTTGCTTGGTATGTCTCGTTTTTTTTCAAGGATTTATGCTCACTGCAGACTACTTTTATTTACAAATTGGTTTTTGTTAAGTTGTCACCAGATTTCATAGCATTGAATGATTTCCCACAAGGATACTTCTGCAACCGTATATACATAGAGCTCGGTATCTTTGAATTTTGCTTTGGTTATGCATGCTGGAATTGTGATTTTTCCTACAGACTCTATATCAGTTCATTGCCACGCATGGTATCACTAAAATATACTACAATTCGATTTTCTAAGTGTATTAAACCCTAGTTATGTTCAACCATAACTCCATCCTTTTTACCCCTTATCAAGTAACATGAATAGTTTCTTGAACTCGAGATAGATTTACAGACATCTTAAAACATCTATTGGATCAGTGTAATGCTATGATTAAAGCATGGATCACAGTGCATGATATATACCTTTTATTTATCCCCAAGACTATGATATGATATGACGAAGAAAATAGAATAGAAACTATTTTCTTTTGATTATTAGAACTTACAACCAAATTTTTCTTCCCTAAAATTGTTTTTTGTCATTTGTTTGTAGCATAAGTTTAAATCCACTAATGCCCTAAAATCTGCATATACAGTGCTTGTATACATTGCTTGTATACTCTGCATATATAGTGCTTGTATACATCAGTTCTTCATTTTCCGAAGAAGTTAGATAAAAATGTCATAGTGCACAATGAAGCAGTGTCAAGTTAGTGGTTCAAGTCATTAATTGACAAGAGGATGGATCATCTACAGCACAAATGACAGGAGGAAGGCATCAAAAGCATGGACAACACCATGATTTCTTATGTAAAGGAGACAAATATGTTGGTTGGTATGGAGATATTTTTTATTTGTGTATTTTATAAAACTACAAACTTGTATTTATGTAAGCATTGAAGGTTATAGAGTATGGACAGGATGCATAATGTATTGGTTGGTATGGATGTAAGGGTTTATTTGTTTACAAGGAAAAAAAAACAACTATAGCCTCTAGAAGTGATTCATTATGTCCATCTAAACAAAGATATGATATGCAGATCCATGATGGAAAGATAGTAAATTCACACAAGAATCCAATGTATCAAACATTGACACTTGAATATGCAATACCAAGCTTTCAAGTGGTATTAGACCTGGGCATGGGCAAGTTTGTAATCTTCTTCAAAAATACCAAATCAGGCTTCAAAATTCCAAATAAGGGGTTTGATTTGTGTCTTGTTTGCTTCATGTTTTTAGAACTCATGGAAAAGTTGGTTGTGCAATTGGTAACAGAGTTAATAATTGAAGCATTAGAATAACTAAGAATGCACATTTCAGGTTGACTTGGTTCAAAAGCAACAGGTTCAGAAAACTGCACGTCAAGATGTTATGAACCCAAGAGCTTCTTTCTTAAATATGAACACCGTAAATAAAATTAGATTTGTTTTGATCATATAATAGATCTAACATTTGAGAATATATTTGAAGAACAATTTAGATTGATGTCCAAAACACTAATTCATTCCCAAATTGTGGTGTGTATACAACATTGTTACAGCTTAGTATGCAGTATTAGACCAATTACGTGAGAAAATACAAAAACATTGCAATAAAAAGAGCCAACAATTCAATTTGTCGAACAATTACAGAGTAATGTGAATTAACTCGACATTCCATGTCAAAGTTCAAAATTTCATGAAAATTTAGGAGAGTAGTGGCATATAATAGAACTTTTACTTTTGCATTGATGAGGGCTCAAACATTCCTCGGTGCTCATTAGGCACCCATATTTTTAATATTGCACTAATGAAGGCTCAAACTTTCCTCAAATTTTGCAGGCACCCATGTTCTCAATGTACCTAGAGCCTTCTCAAACAACCCAACATTCCATGTCAAAACACAAAGTTTCATGAACTTTAAGAGAACAAATTATGTCCATGAACAGATTATGAAAAAGATATTTTTATAACAACATAACAATGGGAAAACATAAATATACTTATCATATGATAAAGGGCCACCTGACGACGCCATAATAACCTATCTTATCTATTCTTTGTGCATACCTCATTGATTCCCACTAGAGTTGAAGTCCTTCTATAGATGATCAGTCATGGTAGAAGATGATGCTTCTCCACTTATTCTATAGTTACCTAGAAAAATGTCAAACGTTATCGCAAAGAAAGTTTCTAGAGCATCAAGGTATATGTGCACACACAATGAAAGAGTGTCAAATGTACCTGGCATGTCAAGTAAAGTTGGATGGTCTTGCATCTCCCTTTGGTCTTGGGTTATCACCATGGTTGGGGATTGTTGCATTGCTGTAAAAATAAACATACCACATGTTAAAGAATAGTGATGATTAAATACTTAAATCTAAAATCATGACTCTATTCAACACATGAAACTAACCTGGCACCATAGAGACGACATTATTTGATCGATGACGTCCTCGCTTATTGAGGTATCGAAACTCAAATGGTTCATATTCTGATGGATCAACATTTAAATCAATTTCCAAACCATTGTTTTTTCTGCTACTTCTTCTTTTTTTGTGGGGCTAAGGAAACTCTTCTTCCTCTTCAAAGATGGATCAAGAGATTCCAATCCAGGTGTGAAGTCAAAATCAGTAACGTGCAAATTATTGGCTTCATCCAACATTTTTTTAAGCATATCAGTCAACTGGATTGTCTTCGCCAAAGTAGTAGGAGGATTATCTAAAATGAGATGTGTATAGCTAAACAACTCCTCCCTTGCCAAATGAAGTGCCTCGGCATCTGCATCAACAACATTTGTGGCCATAACAGTAGCATCAACATCTTCATCATGGTTTTGAGGCTCTATATTGATCTCAGGTGGGTCATTGCATATGTTATCCTCTGCATGTTCATGAAGCAATGGATTTGAATTATCTGATTGGAAATACAACCAATTAACCTTTATGGCATGCTTGCAAATGTTTCCACAGATAGGCCATGGACATTCACACATTATAAAATCCTTACGATACCAGGTGACAAGGTATTTTTTATCTCGATCTATCTGACTTCTCACCCAATAAGCACGGGTTATGTTCTCATGAGGACAACAATCAATATCCATAATTTTTCTTTCTCGTTCCATTGATGATTCTAGCTGCTTTTCTCTCTTGTAGTTGTTTAGAAATCCTTCTTCTTTTAAGATTTCCTTGAACCGATAACAAGGTTCAACTGTTGTTAGTAGCATATGCAATAACCAATCCATCCTCTGCGCACATTTTTTTCTTCTATCAGATATAAATGTTGTTTTTAGGTAACAATGGTATGACTCACAATGTTATTGGTTTCATGAGGAAACTCCCGACAACCTTTCACCCACATACCTAATTGCAAATAGAATGATGTCAATCTCACTATATCACCTTTATAAAATAAAAAAATGCATATAATATGAAAAAAAATGTTTACTTACGAATCTTATCTCGAGTGACCCAATTCTTGTTGAAATAGTCTAAGAACTTCTCTTCATCTGCAAAGTTGATAAAAAATTGATTGATTGCATCTTCCACTTCATAATTGAGAGTGTGTTTCATGATGAAACCTAACTCACTGAACATCTCTTTGGCTTTTATGGAACTAGAACCGATTGACATTTTTCAACCAAGCCCTCCGTACATGCCAAATGCATAAGATCACATCACAACCTGTGATCCTCCTGCCATATTCAATGCATTTTAGTGTGGTATTTTTAGAAAAAATGCAAGTTTGGTTATATCATGACAATGTTAAAGTTACCTCAAGGCACTGATTTCAGTGAGTGCATCATTAACCATGAAAGCATTGACTTTCCAATCAGGACGGGTTTGGAAACACTTGCGCATGAGCTACTCCAGCCATATTGCAATATCATCTGATGTGTTTCATGATGCCACGACCCATGCAACAGGCACCCCGCTTTGGTGTTCATCAAATGCCACAAGTGTATACAACTGATACTGTCATTTTCAACATTGCATAAATTCAAATACGAGTTATTAATCATTTTGAATGGATACAACTTAAATAAATATATTCAATAAATCATTGGCATATGACTTACCCCATATTTATTTATGTTAAATGTTGAATCCATGGCTATTAAGCTATTGTGCGAGAGCTTGACCACTGTCTCCAACATCCACTTTGTTTGAATCCTTATTATGAAAGGGACCTCCACACCATTTGACTTTTGGTAAAAAAAAAATCTTCCCGATGCTTTTGGTACCAAAGGTTTACACTCATTTCATCCTTTTTGTGAAGTTGATAATTTCCCTTAGCCAACCTATTATAAATGTTTACAATATCTTTCCTGCATAAGAAGAAATCTCTATCTCGAGCTGCCACATCGATGTCAACATGTCCCTTAATGTGTGTTTTATACACTACATCAATAGGCACTCCCAAAAAGAAACAACTCTCTACATATGCAACAATGTCCCTCAAAAGCTTTGGCCTAAGCAAGGCCCTGGTCTCACCTGAAGTGTCACATTGACCATGACAAGCCCAACCTTTCCCATCATCATGTTCATACATATTGAAAGTTAATATTGCTCTATCAAGAATTTCATGCATAACTTTCACAATAAAGTGGCATTGGCAACCCCTCTTCTGCACAGATGAGGTCCTTCGTTTAGCTGAAATATTTCCTCTTTTGTCCTATGGGCCAAATGAACAATGATAACTAAACCAAAAATTTAAATTGTTAGTACATACAAAGAAAGATAACCGTGGTTTCAAAAGATCTAAACAATATATATTTTAAATACTCACATATCATATTGCAATGCAGCAGTAGATCTTTCTTTTGGTTTATACTTTGTTTTTCGTACGAATTTACATGGAGAAATAGGATTTTCTTCCTCTCCTTTGATAAAGTCAGCAACTCGTCGTAACGGGATTACAACAACACGATCAATACCATTGTTTTTTGTATTTATTTCTACCCAAACCAAGTCTTTACAAGAGAAAGTCATTTTTCCTTTGAGGTCTTGCACCTCAAGATCCATGATATATTGCCATTTCTTTCGCTTGCCCATTTTGAACTAATCTGGTCAAACAATATGCAAGGACATCAAAAACAAAATTTCAATCTTAGCAAGTTATTCAACATATATATAAATATAAAACCTCTTTTATGCTTTTTTTGAGGTCTAAAATATCAATCACTCCATAATGACAAAAATAAATAGCACAAAAGGATGCAAAAAATTTGGGATGCAAGCATTTCCTTTAAGATGTTGCTTCTTGCCTCATTCACTTTCAACAAGGCATTCCTTAAAGGGAAGATTCCTTTGAGAACATGAAGAAATGCAATCCAATGAATGTTGGCCATGTTTTTATAGGGTCACCATTCACTAAGCAAGACTAGACTTGAATGAAAGGGCTTTCTACAATGTACATTTACATCACAACTCTACAAACATGAAGCAGACAAGACACAAATCAAACCCCTTCATGTCACCACTCTTATGCATTTTGATTGGCATGCGAATGGATACTACTACTCCTCTCACTATTGTACTTGCACCTCATTTTATATCTTCTATTAGCTAGACACTTAAATTTAAACTAGTCTCTTAGTTCTTTATTGTTAATTTTAGGCAACAATGGTATGTTCTATGCTTTAGAGAAATTTTACTTCAATTTCTTTAGTAGCCCAACATCAATATCCAGATTAGTAATCACATCAAGTAATGTGTATTTATATGCAAGTATAAGTAATGGCATGTTGAGATATATGGTAAAATAGAATGAGTATTGTTTGTGTTCTATGAGAATAGCTAGCTAGCTTTAATGGCTCCTAGAGGGAGCGGAACTCTGAGCGTGAAGATGGTTACAAGGGGCCTTGAGGAGCTCCATATAGGCCAATGGAGTTCCATCTTTCCTTCTGGAAAAGCAAGAGAACTGAAGAAAGATCCCCTGGTTTGTAAAGACGACTGACGCATTTTAGTCTTCACAGAGCACCTGAAACAGAATTCATATTAAGCCACTTATGAAACACAAATCCACTCTGAGTCTTTGCACTGGAATGATAGCTATGGGCTATCAGTTCAATATGTTGAAACCTCAGGCTTCATTTTGGACTATAGCCATTCTGGACAGCTCTGACTCACCAAGGAAGTCTACCAGGTATAATGGAGAATGGAATTATATCTCTTCAATTTGTTTTCATGACTGCTATAGGTATTGATGTAAAAGCAATGACATGAGCTTAGATGCATCCCTTACTCTTTATAAAAAGGAGACTGTGTGTGTACTTGGAAAGATACCCGTAACCTCAATGGAGTAGAAAGGGTACTTGGTACGCTACACACAGGGGTTCTAGGTTACAAGTTAAGGAGAATTTGGTATTTAGGTTGATTACATCTCTTTATGGTTTAAAACAAGTTCCAAGGACCTACTATAAAATATTTGACAAATATCTTATACTATCAAGATCCAAATCTTTAAAGAGGTTGTGGTTGCAGAGTTGAACCTACCAAATCAAGATGTGACAACAATTGCTGAAATGATAGATGCAGAAATATAGGCTCTTGTACTAGAATGGAAGCCTGGAGCTTCTTTTAAGGATAATTCTAATGATCACAACTATTCTGTTGTTGTAGATAACCCTTCTGATCTACCAAGTGACCACAGTAACATTAGGCACACATTTGTACTTCGACGTCTACCATCTGGTAGGAACTATTGGTTGCAGTCTCTAGAGAGCATTCAAGAAAAATCTACTACTAAGCCTGCACTTGGACATGCTCCTACTAGATTTGAAGACTTAATGCATGGAAGACCTGACAAGTCAACTTACCCTCAGTCTTGTACAATTAGTACTGAGGATCAATCAAATGAAAGTAACATTTTTAGAGAATCTAACTGTCGGGGGGAGGGTAATAATAACCTAGATACAACTGGTGGATTTGAGTTTCCAAGACATTCAGAAGGAATTGATTTTGATGAGAATTTCTTGGCAATCAGTCAAGATGGAGTTCATTCTCATTGTGATTTTGTAACAGATCCTCTAACAGAAACATGCATTCTAATAGATGCTCAGTTAGAAGATGATAGAAGGATAACCCAGGAGTTGGAAAGGTTGTCCCTTGAGCAACAACATAAACTAGAAGCATTGAAACTAAAACATGAACCAGAGGTTCATGATCTGAAAAGTAGATTGAGCCCGAAGGGTTACCGAGTGTCTTCTTCAAGAAATGCACTTTCTGAAACTTGTGAATCACAGTTTAAGCTTTCAGTTGAGGGCAGTGCATCTTTTAGAGATGGAAATAAATCAGAGAGGCTTTCCTTCACAGAAATTGCTTCTGTCAGTGCCAGATTTAAGAAAATATATGATCCAGAAATGGATTGTGGTACTAGTTATGAAGATAATTGTATTCCTACCAATACTTATAGAATGCAAGCTCTGTCTCTAAACTATAGCTCAATTTCTTCATCAAATATTAATGTTAATAACACAGATGAAGAACAGCTCCATTGTAATTCTAAATATAGCACGACTATTCAACAATTTCTTTGGCCAAAATTTGCAGGATATGACATAAGATCATCTTTGATTGGCGAGAAGGCCGACCCAGTTGACATATCTAGTAAGCATGTTAGTGTTGACATGAGTAAGAGGAATGGGCTTGTTCTAAGCAGCAAAGAGCTTTCTCAGCAGGGGAAGTACATAGATTACACAGAAGAAAACATGACATCATCAAAACCACTTTCAGGAAGAGAGAGTATTGTTGCAGACTTTTCAAACAAATCATCACTTCAGAAATTTCATAATACAACTTCAATTGCCATGAAGGAAACAAAATATGAAGATGTATGCAAAGCTATCCTGGTAGACACCAAAATGAATGGCTTGACATTTATCCTAGCCACTATGGACAAATCTAATCCCTAGTATGTAGCATATTCGGAGAACAAAATCCGTGCCAAAGGTACAAGACAACTAGCTTATGTAAAGAACACCAGACATTTGGTTGCCTCACCTTTGGCAGAATCATTTAGGAAGGAGAAAGAAAGTGGTAAACTTGAGGAACCGGCTGCTGAGAAATGTATCAAGCAGGACAAAAGAAGCCTACATTGTCAACTGATAATTAAAACTCTGAAAATATGTATTCCAACTTCTGTAAAGACTTATTTTGGTGTTAACAAGCGTGGGAACCGTGACTCACACAGTGAATTTTATAAGAATGATTTATTTTGTAGGCCTAGGCCAAGCTCATGTCCAGGGGATTTAGAAGTCTCTGACGAGCGCTCTTCAAAGGGCAAGTCAAGAAATTTGTCTAAGCAAAAGGGTAAAATATAAAGGGGTTGACCAATTGAAAACCAACAGCTTCAGAGATTAATTGTTGACCCTGAGGCAAAAACTCTAGAAGTCAGAAATTAAAGAAACCTTGAATCTCATTAAAGAAGAAAAATGGCACTGTTCCTTCAGCTAACCTACTTGTGCCTAAGCAGAGGCAGCATGCCGCACCAAAGATTATTTCAATGATCTTATGTACTTTATATCAAAGCTTGTATAGACAATTGGCAGGGATTGCAAAATACATATGTGAATGAGAATCAATACATTAAAGAGTATATGATTGTATAATATTGTTAGTTTTTTGTGTCTCTGGGAGTTATTATGATGTTCTCTTATTTCTAAAGAGTTATGCAATCGATCATTAATCTTATGCTTGGGAGCTATGCTCCCTATCCATATTTGGTGTATTTGGTATTTCTATGGTCTCTTCTGGTAATTTGGTTAATAATAAATTAACATAAGAGCTGAGTATCTGGATTTAGACTGTTCTCCAAACTGTAAAGGTGTATATATTAATACAACTTCTTCTAGAGGGACTCAGCCCCCCTCATTTTTTTAATATATTGTCGATTTTTTTTAAGAGTAAAGATTTGCGAAAGATTCTCTTATTCATGTTTCAATAATTCTTGAGTATCTTTAGAGTCTAATTTGAATATGCAGGGTAAGGGTATTGACTTTGAGATCTTTCCATGGATCTCCAATTTGAAGGTTTACCATCTATGAGCCAAAATAAAAATATTCTCTACCGCTCGAAAACCCTGTCCATAAGAAAAACATTGTATTCAAATAAAATCTGCTAACCACACTTTCCCACAGCCGAAAATTTGCAGTTCGAGTAATGCAATGTAGAGATTAAATACTAGAGGAATGGAGTGTATGTCGTAAAATTGTCTCTAATCGTAAATCCCTTATAAGTGTACCACCTGAAGGCATATAAATCCCTGAAGGCACACGATCTCGACATGGTTCACTCATTTAACAGGAAACTGGGGATTGTGTGCCTTGAGGGTTTACATACCCATTGGCACGAACCTGATTAGGGATATGCTATCAAATGGTTCGTTCATTTACTAGGAAAGTGGGAATTTATGTGCCATGAGAGTTCAAATCCCTATTGGCACTACACAAATTAGGGATTTACTATCAGAGGAATAGAGTGAATGTGGCCATCATTTAATGGGAATTTTTTTGGTTCATAAGTTATGGTTTTATTTGATTGATAGGAATTTTGATTGTGGAATTTTATAATTAAGGGTTTTTCCGCATTTTATGACAATCAAATCATTGGAATTTGAAAATATGAAGAAGAAGAGTATATAGCACAGAGCTTTACCTTGCCCACTTATTAATTCACTCCAATTATAAACCTGATGTGACACATCATAGTGGGCATACATTCATGATCAAATAGGAATATTGGCTTAGTCACATGAGGTTCTTGGTTTGGGGAAAAAGGTATGGCCCTGCATATGGCCGGTCATAGGAGTTTCTCAGTTGTGAAGAAGGCATCGCTCCGCATATGAACATGCTGCAATATTTTTGTGGGTATGCTATTAAGTTAATCCACACTGGGAAACTAGAGTGGGATGATCAGCGGCTGTGGTGACCCAGCATTTCAGATACTCTCCTGTGATTCTGGTGGTCATCCTCTGCTTAATATATATGGACACGAATATCACATAGTAGAGAAATCTTTCTTGGGGAATAATAGCGATCTTACAATGACCGTTGTTAACGACAATATGTGGGCCAATAAATGTAATATTTCAGGGAACTAGTCTCAATTCTGGTGGTCTACCTTTGATTTTCATATCCGCGCAGATACATACACCAATCAAACGCTATTGGGGAAGTGCAATGGAAGTTCTAATGGGCTGAATTTCCCTCCTCAAGGTGATAAAATTGCCCAAAGAAAAGCTATAGCAGTGAAGTTGGACAGCGAAGCTTCGCAAAAAGAAACAGAGAGAATAAACGCTATGATGAAAACTGTTAAATCAGAAGCTTCACAGAAAGAAACAAAGAGAATAAACACTATGATGAAAACAATTAAATCACACACAGATGGTAAGGAATATGCCAAATACAAGTGTCGATCGTATTGCTGGGATTTGTTGTGGGCTGTGGAATCGTAGAAATGGGCCAATTCAAACAGAATGGAAATACAGAGCCCTGGGATTTGTTGTGGGCCGTCGAATCGCAGAAACGGGCCAATTCAAACAGAATGGAAATACAAAGCCTTCATGCTCGAGACAGTGCGGGTTGGAGAGTGATCAGACAATTCCGACCGGAACCGGAATAAGGAGCTCTGCGGAACAATACTCCGCGGCTGCAATAGCTCGTCCCCTAATCTATCAGGGGATGTCAGGCCCTCCAGCGGCAATCCGCTCTCGATTTTTTTCAGGGAATGGCAGGGAATGTCAGAAGTGCCAGGGGAGAGTGGCGGAGAAGGAGGGTAGCGAAGCTAGGGGACGGTGGCGGAGGGCGTTGAAAATAATACTGAGAGGGGGGGGTGAATCAGTATTATCAAGTCAAATAATCCTTTTGAAAAACCAAATTGTATACGCTACTTCAGTTAATTAAACTCACGTCTATACGCAACTATTTAGAGGTAAACCAGCATACACAGAGCAAACCTTTTAATTTTCTTAAAATTTCAGATGATGTTTGTTAATCTGAGATGCAGCATCAAATAACCAGTAATCAGAGACAGTAAAACAGAGCAGAAAGACAATCACACACAAGAACACCAGATATAAGGTGGAAACCCAATGTGGGTGAAAACCACCTGCTGCAATTCGTCTCTATCTTTCTTTAAATTAGAAACTTCTGTTTACAATGTACTGGTGCAGTCCTTTACCAGTACGCAGGCTGCAACCTGCAGAGTGCTACAACTCTCTCTCGTTTTCGAGCTTTCCTGGAAGGGAGCTACAACCCCCTTAGCTCTTGTACTAGCCAAGATACTAGTACGTAGGTGCTGGCTTGCAGAAGGCTACAACCTTCTCTTTCTTCCAGGGGCCACTTTTCATCAATTTTCAAACTGGATCCATGAACATCAAACAATCATCAAGAATCAACCAATCTCCTTTTCACCAACTAGATCTGAAACAAGTAGATACTTCTCTGACAGCTGTACACATAACATTGTACCAGAAACCACACAGCAGAACCCAGAACACAACAACAATAAGCAGAAACAGCTAGATCACAGCTTAAAGCATATACACAATTTCAACGGTCTGCAACTTGTGTGCATACGCATCTGCGTATGAAACAACCTGCGTATACGCGACTTTACTTCCCCTAAACTGCGTGTATACGCGCCTTCGATTTACTGAACCTGCGTACAGATCTATAAAGGACAACACACTCTTCCAGAAATTCAATCACTAATTATCAGACTTATAGATCAGACAAGCACCACATCAAACAGATCAAAGTCATACAGAGATACTACCATTTAGGTTTTAAAGATTATGACCCATGAATAGACCTTATCCTTCCTTTTGCGCTAAGGTTCCTCCTTCCTTCAAATCCAGATCTGCGTCACCATCCAATATACCAGCTCTAGCACTTTATCATATCTTCAATAATAATCCAGATGGTGATTTGTCACAAGATCTCCTTCCTCTTTTATAGTCCTAGGCCTTCCCCAATACCATGGTTCAAAACCATAACAT